>KN473596.1:29184-47294 GCA_000787095.1 Periophthalmodon schlosseri
GGGTGTTGTGAAGGGGGGGGGGGGGGGGTAAGGAGGAATATGAGAGCAGGTGTTCTACATGGAGCCTGTGACACAACTTGAGACTTGTAAAATGTGGAATTAATTTCATGACAGAAAAAACTTCAAAATCCAATGAGTATGAAACTTTCCCGCTCCAGAGTCCGCCACCTCCCAGGTCTATGCAGATGTTATTTCTTTACCCGGAATGTTTCACAGTATGGCATTAAATTAATCTCCGTGAATACGCGCATCTGATATCTACAGGAAAAGTTACAGGTCAGATCTGTGGAGAGGTGACCCCACTCACAGTAGCAGTGCACGTTTTTCAATGTGTTTCTGAGCAATAAAATCGCCCGTTTAAACTCGAGATAGGTATGTTTAATGCCGCACCGTGAAACATTCCAGACAAAGCGATAACAACTGTGGAATTTTGCGTCCCCTGCATCGTCTGAGCAAGGACACCTCCAGTTCATGGTTGACATTTCTCTGTGGTTATGACGTCACCAACTATTACAGAATTTGTCCTTCTTTAACATGATCAGTTTCCTTGGTCACTTGTCTCAGCCCTCTGCTATGCTCGGCCCGTTTGTCTCCAGGCCGTCCTTCTTAGTTCCTATTTAAGCTCCTTGTGTGGAAACATAGGCATCATCTTTTTACCATCAAAAACATTGCAAAAATCTAAATCTTTACTGTCAAAACCAGACCTGAAGAGACTTATCCATGAATTTGTCTCCAGTAGGTTAGATCTACTGTAACGTCCTGCTCACTGGCCTCTCCAAACGAGCCTTAAGACAGCTGCAGTACATCCAGAACACTGCTGCTCGGGTCCTGACTAGAACCAGGAAGTACTTCACGTGCATCCTGTGCTCAGGTCTCTGGCTCCTGTGGCTCAGAGAATAGACCTTAAAGCAGCTCTGCTTGTTACAAGTCTCTCCATGGCCCAGCACCAAAGAACATCTCCCACATGTTAGAGCCACATGAACCATCTCACACTCTGAGGACTTCAGGGACCGGCTTCCTGCTGGTGCCCAGAGTCAGGACTAAACATGGGGAATCAGTGTTTCAGTTTTATGCAGATAAAACCATTATTAAAACCTGGAACATTCTTCCTGAAGATTTGAGACAGGCCTCGACTTTGACAATGTTTAAATCCAGGCTCCAAACGGTTCTGTTCATCTGTGCATATGACTGAAAGCGTTTTATTCTGCACTTTTCTCTTTTAATGTTCATTTTATGACGATTATTTATTTTTTGATTTACTTGTATTGCGATTTTCATGTCTTTCTTATTCTGTAAAGCACTTTGAATTACTTTGTGTACGAATTGTGCTGTACAAATAAACTTACCTTGCCTAGACAAGCTTGAATAGCCAATACTAATGTGCCCGACTGATGGTAAATAAACTCCTCCTGCCTCAGACGTCCAGAGTCTCCTGCCTCTTTACAACTCTAGAACTCGTTAGGACAACACTTTTTTCCCTCAGACAAACTCCATGGACACATCCAGGTTACTTTAAAGGTGCACTACTTTACTCACGGGGCCCGTCACCTACTGGTACATCAGTTGTTATAAACTTGATACCCACTAACTAAAAGATTTGCGGTTTGACTGAAGGTAGAGTGAGTTAAACGTTCTTTGATGTAAAGTGGATCAAGTATCGAGTAAGTAATAATAACTTTTCTGCTGGAGGTTCTGCCACCTGCTTGTTTCCATGGAGATGTTATTGCTTTGCCTGGAATATTGCCAGACATATTTTGACCTCAAGAGCTGCTTATAAAATACACCTGAACTGGGGCAAGACAAATCATGTTCAAATACATGGGGGAAAAGTGAGCTACAGGGCATTTAATCCACCATTTTAGAAGCAAAATCAAGCCATGTTAGTTCAGTCTACTCAAAAAAGTGCTCGTGCTTGTTTAATTTGTCTGTTTATGTAACACCAGGGTGACAGTAATTTTGAATAATCATTAAAACACGGTATTTCTTTTCGCAAAAATGTGATATTGTGACATGCACTGTTGACTTGAAAATGGAAAAATCTATTCACCCTCTGCCCTGGGAGGATTGCATTGTCGTTTCACTCTCACCCCTCTCTCGGTATCTTTGGCATTTTAAGAAGAAGAAGAAAAGATGCCACAAGTGTTTCCTAGCAACAGTTTACTGAAGAAAACCTCACAGACCCTCAGCTCCGCGCGCACACACAGGATGTATTTTAAGATAATAGCTAAGAGCCAGAGGGGGGGCTTGAGGGGGCACTAGCCTCCCCTAGAATGGCCCATGCACCTCCATAGCTTCGCCAAAGATATTTGCCCCACTTTCGTAGCTCGTCCAATCTTGACTAAAAACGTTGTTCAAAATGAGACATTAAAAGAACACGGTAGGAGGTGGGGGGTGCGCTCCGTTGTTAAAAGGCCCTACATTGAAGACCTTAGCAGCCGCTTAGCTCCTCCAACCAAAAATGTCCGGCGCCGCCCCTGAGCTAAGATTAAGCGCATAGGTCATAAAAGTTTAGTATATTTTATCATATGGTTTTGCATGAGCTGCTTTGTGTTCACCTCGTAGAAGCTGGAGGAAGTGCACGGGGTGAGGGAAGTCCAAATTGAAGGTTAGAGGTTAAAGCAAAACTAAATGCATTGGTGACACAATTGCAATTTAATAATCTGGTAACAAACTGTTTTTAATGATTTATATGGGCTTGTATATTTGTTTTTGTTTTTTTTGTTTTTTGTTTTTTTTTCATTAATTTATACTTTTTTCTGTTTCTATTGTATTTTAAAAAGGGCTCTCATTGGTTTCCCCTGTATAAATAAAGATAAAATAAATAAATAAAAATAAATAGATGCCAGGACCGATTGGTTTTGTTGACGTTACAGTGGCACAGTGCAAAGGGACTCACCCCAGAACAAGAAGGTCCTGGGTTGGATTCTCTCACCAAATGGGCCTTGTGTGGAGTTTGCATGTTCTACCTGTGTCTGAACCAGTTTTTTGTTTTTTTTCCAGGCTTTTGCAATGATTCAGATTTTAATAAAAGACGAGCAACGAAGTGTAACTGAGTAGTATTTCAATAAGGAAAAAAACAAAACCTTGTATTGTATTTGAGGTGATTAAGAATGTATTGGTAGGAAAAAAGCACATTAAGAATTGTTGATAGTGGGGTGGCGGAACATCTGGTATTGTCTAGTATGAATGTGGTGTGTGGTCAAAGGGGTCAATGGTGCAGATTGGCAGCCCTACTTCTGTCAGTCTATCCCAGGGCAGCTGTGGCTACAATAATAACTTACCATCACCGAGTGTCGAGTGAATGAATAATACACTGTAAAGCGCTTTGGGTGTCTTAAGAGGTTTTATTTGCCTATTAACTGAAGAATCACCAAAGCAAATGTTAAGGAATGCTCGGAGTACAGGGCAAAGCGGGGTACTTGACAGAGATAGTCTGATATATCAGTTGGCCGATATTTGTACTTTTTAGCAGTTCATTTATTGGCCTTAAACCTCCAGCACAGGCCGATATTTTGTTTTGGTCAATCTGCTGTCACACAAAGCTTCATATTAACACTTTAATACGAAGAGATAGCTGCACAACACGTGACTACACAGCTCTTTTGTAAGTGTGTGGTAAAAAAAAGGGCTTGGCGGGAGTTTGTAGTAAATTTAAATGACATAATTTGGGGAAAATAATCCAAATCGGCCCAAAATATTGACCCAAAAATATCTGCGCATCTTATCGGCCATTGGTTGCTCTCTGTGGTAAACAATCGGTATCGGCATCAGCCATGAAAAAACCAATAACCATCGATTGAGACAAAAGATTTTAAAATAAAAATTGGGAATCACTTGTCTAATCCTCCAGCTAGGTACTCCTGACCAATCCTACAGCCCAATCAACTATACCACACCTTTTGAAATGAACTCTCCATTAAACCATTAGAACCATTGGGAGTACAAGTCAGAAACAAGCATTATATTTCTAGCTCCTGTCGACAGCACCGAAAATCAAGCCAGCGCTTCCGCCACTAAAAGCGTTTCTGTGTTTGATGTGTTACGGGTGGACTCTGTGGGGATCTCTACAACATTTAACCTGACATTTTCTCAGAGATAAACAAATGTCACTCCATGTCTGTCATCACTCAAGTCTCTCAAAACCAAGTCAAAAGCCAAACAGCACAACAACACTGCATGGGAGAAGCGTCGCGAATCCTTCAGCTCTTCAAAGTCATTACCAGGTTTAGTTCTTTATGGATGTTTAAAGGCACCGCACCTGATTTTTTTCTGTCTTAAGACGTGAAAAACAAAATTAGTTAATTGTAAAGGGTTTGCGGTTATTCCTCACTTATCTTATGCAATCCAAGCATCCTAATTATTCACCACGGTGAGTTTGTAAGCGCTTTGCACAACTGTCACAGACCACTGCGGAGTTTTGCTGTGATGGTAACGCTAGCAACAACTAGCATGCTAACGCACACTTCCTGATTATGTTCAAAATTAATGTCCCTTTGTCACTGGGGAAACATCAAATGAATCATGATCTTGACAGAATAGAAGTAGCAGAGTCACAAGTCTGCCACCCAAACTACTAAAGATAACAACAACTAGCATGCTAACACGCACTTCCTGATTATGTCCAAACTTAATGTCCCCTTGTCACTGGGGAAATATCAAATAATGAATCACGAGCAATGGTGTCTTGACAGAATAGAAGTAGCGGATGCTGTTCACAACTCTGCCACCAAAACTACCACTACAGCTAACAACAACTAGCATGCTAATGCACACTTCCTGATTATGTTCGAAATGAATGTCCCCTTGTCACTGGGGAAACATCATATAATGAATCATGATCTTGACAGAACAGAAGTAATGGATGCTCTTCACAAGTCTGCCACTAAAACTACTTCTACATCTAACAACAACTAGCATGCTAATGCGCACTTCCTGATTATGTTCAAAATGAATGTCCCCTTGACACTGGGGAAATATCAAATAATGAATCACGAGCAACGGTGTCTTGACAGAGTAGAAGTAGCAGATGCTGTTCATAAGTCTGCCACCAAAACTACTACTACACCTAACAACAACTAGCATGCTAATGCACATTTCCTGATTAATTGTCAATACAGTTCTTTCTAATTAGATGCATACGGCACGCCGCTGACTTATTTTCACCTCAAGAGCTGCTTATACAATATATCTGCACTGGGGCAAGACAAGTTTTGCTCAAACACACAGGAACAAATCAGATACAGGCCCTTTAAAGGTGCATTATGTAACCATGGAGGAGTTATTGTCTTTGCTGGAAAGTTCCACAGTGCTGTTGAGTGTATCTTGCAGTTACAGAGGTGTTTCTATTGCACAAAGACGACTTAAAACATGCAGTCTTACAGTGAACGTGGGACTTTTCTGATTAAATAAAAATAAAACAAATGTTGAAATGTTAACTGGTGTAACATATTATTGTGTTACTGTTACTGTCTGTTCACACTGTTCACAAACACCAATTTGTCAAATGCATAATCGCTCCTCTCACGTCCACTAGATGGCAGTAATAATCCACCGGTGCGGGCTTTTATGGCAGACGAGCAGGCACGTTGCAACAGCAGGATCCTCGTAGGTTAATTACATAGCACTCTCATGCCTGGGAACGTGATCATTCAAAAAGGAGATGGAGAGAGATAAAACAACCAGGAGAGGTGGATGCAAAGATGAAGGAGAGATGGAGAGGGAGGGAGAGAGGGGGAGTTGTTTTTTGTTTTGCTTGATAGTAATTGTGTCACTGTTTGCTTGCACTACATATGAATTCCTGCAGCCTCTTCGTTCTATTATTATTGCACATATCATTGGGAAACAGGCTGTGCCAATTTGAACAGAATCTCAACTCTGATCCAGCCTCTGATCCCACTCCCCACAAGCTCCCCGTGTACGAAAATGTCACACGCAGATTCACGCTGAACACTCAGAGGAACACAGTGGGGTTTTAAGCCTTGCTCGAGGGCACAGCGGAAGCGGCGGCACGATCTGGAGCGGCGTTGCCTCCATCATTAACATACAAGCGCTCACCAAAGACGTGGTTTAGCGCTGGTTTGGCCAGTCGCTGAAACTGAAAACATCAGGTTAAACATTTGTGAATTTCTTTTAGATATTTCTTGGGAAAAAATGTGTCTCTTACCCCCATCTCATTCTTGAATCTGAAAGGCACCAATGTAAATCCTTTATTTTTAATAGCGTTGAGTTTTATTTATATATATTTGGACTTTTGCATACAGCCCAACCCCTCTCACAGGTTTAACTTTATGCCACATGCTCAGGGCCGTCAACAGAAATTTGGGGGCCCAGGCAAGAAGGCCCACATGGCCCCCCCCATTATCAATTTATAGGAAAAGGATGTGTGTAGGTCTGTTACAATAAACATTATATCAACTTCTGTAATGAAGCTATGCCAAACATAACAATCATTTTCAGAGGTCAGTGTTTATCTTTGGTATTTTTTCTTTGTACTGATAAAGGAATATATCTTATATTTGCGTAATATGAAAAGATTTGAGCTGTGGAGGGTTGAATAAATAACTTCTATGACTCAAAATAGATGCAAACTAAGTACTTAAGTATTTCATTTAGCCGTTTATTTAAAGTTTTCTGTTTTTTTAGGGGATGATCCTGCTCTAGGGTTTTTGCGTCAGTGGCATAAATTGGTTTCAATATTATCGTTTATCTTCTATATTTTCTTCAGCAATATATCGAACTTCAAAATTTGTTATCGTGACGGACCCAGATGTATGAGTTGCCCCCACATCAAGAAGGTCCCAGGTTGGACTCCCGCACCACGGGGTCTTTCTGTATAAAAGTTCCATGGTGTAGTCTCTGTTTTTGGATCGTTTTCCTTTGGGTTAAACCTCCAATTAGCCAGTCCTGACCAACATTTCACTGCTCTTTACATGTTGCTCAGCAGCTCTGTAAATTGGTAAATGATGGGTCAAATGTACTGAATACATTTTTATACAGCGCTTTTCCACCTTCAAGGCACTAAAAATGTTTACATCAAGGAACCACTCACACATTCACACACCAGTGTACGCAGACACTGGGGGCGAGATGGGTTAAGTGTTTTGCCCAAGGACACAGCATTCATCTGTGGGAGCTGGAATGACGTTAAGTGTTTGCCCAAGGACACAGCATTCATCTGTGGGAGCTGGAATGACACCGCCAACCTGTGGGTCAGTGGATCCACTCAACCAATGATATTTATGTTGAGATCGGGATTTGAACCGCCAACCTTCGTATCAGTGGGCAAACACTCTACCAACTGAGCTACTACATCTCCCTGAGGCAGTAAAAAGTCTAGAAAATGATTCCCGTAACAAGCTGTGACACTCTGAAATGATTTTGGAATCCGACTGACTTGTTTTGCTCGTTCCTTCAGTTCGACTTACATCCTGCTTGCACCATCTTTGGTCGTGGTTGCACAGAGCACAAAGAACCTACACTGGCTGCTGCGTCGAATATGCCCTGACAAACTCTACTCTGACACTGACCCGCGGCATTTTAAAAAATATTTTGTCTCCTTCAAAATATTAAAACCCATTTTTACTAATTAGAATTTCCAAAATAACTGTTGCATTTCGAAGCGACAAGAAGAACTAATTCATTTCTGGAGCACCTTTTATATCAAAGAAGTTGGGAACGGCCCCATAACTAGTTTAGATATATAGACTAGTTTAGATAGTGGAGTTCCAGGATCCGCGTATCTTCAGGGAGACGTCAGTGGTTTGCATGGAATGTTCCGCAATAAATTAAAAAATCTCCATGAATTTATAATTATTGAAAAATAAAATCCTTGAATAACATGCATGTCACTTTGAGACCTTGCCTCTCCACACGTCTGACTTGTAACTTCCCTGTTTTCATGGTGACTGATAAGTTCAGCGCTGTACTGTAGCATTTTTCAGGTAAAGCAAAACATCTCCATGGAGACAAGCAGGTAGCGGAACCTCTACCGGAAAACGTACAGCTTAAAACTGTAAATTCTATATCTACTTATCGTTCAATACATGACTTTTTAGGGGATAATGCTGCTTTATGTTTTAGTTTCAATATTATTGTTTATCATCTATATTTACTTCAGCAATATATCGCTCTTTAGAATTTGTCATCGTAACAAGCGTACCTTTAAAAACATGCAAAAAGTACTCCGTTTTGTTACTTTAAGTGTTAAATGTAGTGATATATAGTGCAATTATACATATTTCGGTCAACAGTAAGAATATGAATCAGTTTCTTATTTTTTCTTATGAATTTTGTGTCGAAAACACTGGTCAGGATGTTTCCACGAACACGGTAAAAATAACCCCTAAAATCATCTGAAAAGTACTTTTTACTGTTCAGTCCAGTTAAAAATGTAGTGGAGTAGAAAGTACAGAAGAAGTAAAAAGTACTTTAAAATGTAAGTAAAGTACAGATACCTAAAAAATTTACTTAAGTACAGTACTTTACTACTTTTACTTTGTTAATTTCCTTCAGTTATCCATCTGCACATGAAAAAAAAAACACAAGTTACTCGGTATATTGTGAGGTATTGCAAAGTTACCCGGGAACGTGGTCGTCTCCTGAACAGTTTGAGTGGCAGACTTTTGAACAACGTCTGCTACCTTTACTTTCAGGACACTGGCTGATAGTGATTCATTATCTGATATTTCCCCAGTGACAAAGGGACATTAATTTAGAACGTATTTGTGGCCACATTTTGAGTTTAGTATTCTAGGTCATCTCCCGTCCTGTTTTTTGGTTTTCGCTTGACCTTTTGGGTGATGTCTCTTCGTGATGGCTGGAGGGCTGTGTGCATGGAAAGACAATAAGGTCATAAGATAAAGATATACAACTCAAAATACACAGATGTAGAGGTATTTCCAACATTCCTCAGTCATTTCAAATAAAACATTAACCAGTGCTTTTATGTAATGGTCTTGTAATAAAAATAAATAAATACACGTTGAACTTCTGGATATATAACTACATGTAACACACTCAATATTTGAGTTTTCCTCAATTCACTTTTAAAAATGTTGTTCAAAGTAAACATCAAACACACTAAAAGTTTAAATATTTATGCACGATTTATCATTTTAAATTTTGGCCCAATGCAGTAAAAAAAAATGCTTGGAAAAAAAGCATTTTGTGATGAAAGTACTGCATAATATCCACAACTTCACAATACAAGTTTTTCCCCAAGTAAACTACCTCCAGAACTAGCACTTTTAGGAGACACTGAACCATAACAGTTTAATTTGGGATGAGTAATGCCTCCAGATACAAGAATCCAATAAAAAATGGTCTTTTTCCCCCTGTCAGGTCCCTGCACATGCACATGCAGGACCAGCAGCTATTAAAACTCAAAGGAGAATTGAAAGTTCTTTGCAGATCATTCTAATCCCTCCATGCAGTTGGGTTCTGAGGTGGTGAAGTGCTGAAACATTCCGAGAATAATAGAGTGATTTGATGTTTGAGTAAAGGATTTAAATTGCTTGATAAATCTCTCACTTAGACTGTTTTTTTTTTTTTTCGTACGCCTCAAAAACTTTCAAAGTGTAGTAAAAATGAAAGTATAATAGTGATCCTCTGCTTTACCTGAAGTGGGATATCACTTTGAGGCGACGTGGTTCCAATCTCCCAGATCTCAGTAACACATCTGGAGAAGCCGATACCTACTCGAATGTCTCCTGCATGTAACAGCGCATTTACAGTAGGCACAGGCAAGGAGAGGCGTTCAACTGCACGGGGTAAGAAATGTTTATTCGCTCGTTTTAGATCAGCACCAATGACAAACTACAGCCCTTCCACCGCGGACTAGCGTGTGTTGTTGTAATGTTTTGGTCTGCTACATTGAAGTAAAACTAAACTAGTTTTGAGTAATGCAGTTTCTAGCATGTCTGAAAATCAAATGCTATATCTGGTTTTATCATAGACTGTATCATAGTATCATAGGAACCAAAGAGCCAATCCAGAGCGAGGCTGATAAAAGTAACGCCCCTTCCCGCCCGCACCGCTGGTTTAGCAGGGAGCGGACGCTTAGCAACGCTGTCAATCAAACCTGTTGCTAATGCTAGCAGGAGCGAGCTCGAGGAAAGAAGGCACCTGATTCATTTGTTATTAATGTTCATATCTGGATTTACGGGCACAATAGCGAAATAAGAACACCAGGTTCATGTAGAGCAGGTTAATACGAACATTTTAAGGTCAACAGTCGATGGAGCCAGAAGTGCGCCCATGCTCACTTTCTATTTGGCCAGAAGTGCCCCATGCTCACTTTCTATTTGGAACATGGCGGCTAGCTGGTTAGCTATGTCCACTTCTATATACAGTCTATGGGTTTTATTGTCATTTTTAAAATTATTTTTATTATATTATTATTATCTGCTATTATAGCTGCAAAGTATTAGTGCTAATGCTAAATTACAGGATGCATCTGAACTTCTCAAAACCCCCCTTTTGCACCTGTTCTGTTCTTTGACCTGCACGTAGACTGGGACAAGAGTGTTCTGACAAGCCGACTAATTCGGAGTTACATGGAAACGCAGTGGCCGTGCATTTCACCCCTGGGCCTTCAGTGACGTCCCACTTACACATTACAACTTCACCTCAGTATAGGCTGGTCAAGCAACACTTAATTTCAGGAGCATTTAAAACCAATAAGCTGCATTGCTTTCACAGTTAAGAGTAGGAAACTAAGTTCACAGATACTGTCAAAAATTTAAAAATAAAAATGAGATTTAAAGATGCCAAACAAAAGGCCACCAAAATTACTCTATGTGAGCTTAAACAAGTCTGTCCAATAAATTGCGCAATGTCGCCGTTTCATAAAAGACACCAACCAAACGATAACAAAACAAACTATTCTTTGAAAATAAAGTAAACAGATCATTTGCATTTTTTGACAATAAGCTATACAACAGCAAATAACTGAAAATGTGGCGCAGCTGAGATTGAGCAAACTAGTGCAGTTTAATAAGCTATCAACAGCAAATAACTGAAAATGTGGCGCAGCTGAGATTGAGCAAACTAGTGCAGTTTTAGCTGAGGTGACGTCAGTGCGCCACGTTATTAGCATAATAAACTCACTTTTTCATCGTGGAGCTCTTCTCCCTGCCTGTGGGCTGAGCTGCAGGTCCACTCCAGTGTCTCCAAATGTTTTTAAACGTACCGTAGCTTGTAAGTGCACAGCTGTATGACAACAGTACAATTTGCAGCGTTTCTCAGAAGCTGTGAGCCACGGGTACAGTTCATAGTTGCTCATGTGGAAATGATAGACAAACCCTTTTCCTTGCTGGGACTGGTTAGCTAGTGCAGGGGTTGGCCGACCTCTTCTCACAATATCCAGCTTTTCGTGAAAGGCCCGTCTTGAAAATGGTGTGGAAAATATATATCTGCAACCAGATCAATTTCTTCTCCTCCTTCAGCCATTATGGGTTAAAAATACTGCAATAGCTGTTGGATCTCCGAGATTACTTCAGCATTCTGCAAACTGCCGCCTTTCAGGCTCAAGCAAATGCTTATCCAATCACAGGACATGTACAAGTCCAGTTCAGTGTAAGACCTTCTAGTTGGCCCTGGTTTGCAGAATCGAGGTCTGATTGGCTATTGAAACTGACTGTGTCTGTGTCTACTTACAGTGGACGGGGCCTGCTCTGTTTATTCTGAAGGTCCCAGGCAAATGAAATCTGCCTGACGTTTATTCTGAAGGCCCCGGGCAAATGAAATTTGCCTGACAACACAAGCTGCTGAAATATAATTGGATAAAAACTCTACCACAATAAACAACACTGGAAGCCACTCAACTAAGTGGATATAATATGACATAAAGAGAACAGAGAATAGAGAATATTTTTGTTTACATATTTATGAAAATAAAATAAAATAAATTCACCTTTCTGAGCATGTTTAGGCCAGCAGAGAAGGCCTTGCTGGCCCTGACGGCCCACCACTGTGGAAACGTAGTGAATGTTCTTCCCATGACAAAGCACTGATTAAAGTTTAACTAGAGTAAGTTGATAGTTAAGCCCTGATTTTTAAAATAGAGAGGGACTGCAATGATAAATGCTAACATAATTCCTACACTTAAAGACTTGCACCAGGCAGTAGTTGCTTAAATCCTATACCTATAATGAATACAAGTGTAGAGCAAAACAACTTCACAATACAACTTTTATTTAATGTAAATAGAACAGTGCTTCTTGCCTTCAGTGAAATAAGTGGAAACAAAACAGGAAAGCCCAAAGTGTGCTAATGGCCTCACACTCTATAAGGACAGACTTGATCCATGGGCGTAGTTAACAGTGTCGTTAGTGTCAAAGCGCTCGGACATAAACTGTATAAGAATGCACAGGGGTGTCTTTGTGCCCATTTAGCCTGGGACGCATTGACCGGAGCTGGAGAAGAAACCTATGTGTGGAGGCCAATTATTCCTCTCCCAGAGCGGCCATGTTCCGTCTTTGGCTGCGTTTGGGAGAAATTGCTTTTTGTCTCTGAAATCACTGAGGATAGAATGTGTTGCAGGCCTGATAAAGCCCCAGGAAACGCACAAGACGGCGCCAGTGTCACCATAGCACCACACGGGGAAGGGTTAAATGGATAGAATTGGAACGACTCAATGGTTTGTGTGGTGTTTACGTTGTGCTACCGATTCTCAATTATTGCAAGTTTTGTTTTTTTTCTATAAACTATTGGTAATTCAAACACAAAACATTAGATTCATATATCGCCTTTCAAGACACCCAAAGCACTTCACATTGCATTATTCATGTGGTAAGCTACAATAGTATAGCCACATCTGCCCTGGGGTGAAGTAAGGCTGCCAATCTGCCTCTCCAACTAAGAGCAACTCTCACTTACGCACCACATTCATTCTAGGAAATGAGTGATTTTTGATGTCCTGTCTAATGGCACAACACCAGTTTTCCACTAGAGCCACTGACGCCCCACTGTGGCATCTGGAATTCCCAACATTCTCCCTCGCTTAGCTTCTGAGCTCTGACGAGATCGAGCGTCAAGCAGTGATGACCATGGAAGTATAATAAGATCTGGAAGATGAACCAAAGATGACGTCATGTTGTTTTCAAAGGCCTGAGCTCATTGCCGTGAAATGCCACCAAAGATTTTTTCTTCCACATTATTTCTTGAATACTGACATAAAACCGCCCATCGTGTAACGACAGAAACGTGCACCACGTGATCAGTTCTGACCAATCAGAGCGATAGCTGCTAGAGCGCAACAAGCACAGGCTCAGAGCGAGGCTTGGCTAATCTTACAAAGCTAACTTTAAGGCGCTTTGAGGATTTAAAAATTCTAAAAAGTTCATGTTGTGAAAATACAGAAGAATTCCTACAAAGCCCGACCTTTGTAGGAATTCTTGAAAGCTGTGGATGCCCTGTCAGCCGAACACGGGCAGTTTGAATTCCCAAAAAATGCCTCGTGCTCTATGGGAGAATTCTTTCTGGGCCGGAGCTCCCGAAAGCTACAGTACCTATGGAATGACCACAATCGATCTTGCACAAGGACGGAGGGGGAGTGTCTTATCCATGGGTATGACAAACAATTTAGTTGAAGTAAATTAAGGAGTAAAGCTGCAGCCGATGCAGCTTTACTCCTTGTATTCTGAGCATTAGTAAAAAGAAATATATCTAAAAACATATTTCTTGACTCGTTAAAAAGCCCATACAAAATACATTTAAAAAGTTGACCAAAGTTTAATCGAAGAAAGTTTTATCTTGTTTGAATTGTGATTTTTTCTATAAATTTTGAATGGTTGATTTCACTAAAAATATGGCAATGTAAGCTTTCCAAAGATGTGCTTTCCAATGATATGCTGCAACTATAACTACAAAAATGATGTACGGTGCTACATTTATTCATTTTATTTGAGAATAAAACATAGATCTGTACAGTCTAATATAAAATGCATTCAAGATATCCATGAACGCTTCCTGTTACATTTATACATCAGTAAATAACACACAGGATCTATGGCGTGTGTGTGTTTCACCCGACACTTACGGGGCTCGGAGCCATTCACTTTTCACTGCACAAACATTTGTATCACACATGAATGGACTCGCACGAGCCATATCGCTGCTCTTCACCTGGACACGACTGCTCTATAAATCCGAGCTTATCTCCCCTCTCAAATACACCGACACACGACCGGGGCATCTGACGCAAATATGTAACTGTACCGCACACACGTGCATTCTCCAGAGCGGGGTGAGTGAGTGAAGGAAGATGCTGAAGTAAAAGAATGAACAAACTGCACAATAAAAAGCTCCAAAGACAAAATGAAAGGAACTGTATGTAAATGTAATCAAACTTAACAGATGTGTGTCCCCAGATATGAGGTAAACAGCGATCGTAATGTTGATTTATTCTTAATTACTAAAACACTGGATACAATGGCCAAGTTGTTTTATTTTATCTATTTATCTTTATTTATACAGGGGAAACCAATGAGATCACTTGGACTCTCTTTTCCATGGGTGCCCTGTTCAAAATACAATACAAACAGAAAAAAACTAACAAAACAAAGAAGTATACAAGTCCATATAAAACATTAAAAACAGGAGCAGGTGTGTGTGTAAAAGTTTGTTACTAGATTATTAAATTGTGATTGTGTCACCAACGTATCCAGTTTTGTTTTTGCTTGGAGTGTGTTCCATTTTTGCCGTCTTTCCCGTCTCAGTTCTGTTGCGGCTCATCCTCAGCCTTACGCAGTCATGTGATCTGGTGTTAAACGTTCCGGTATCGATGATTAACAAGCAGGTGGAGGTTTTCTGCAGTTTTTGAAGTCGTTCCTTAAAGATACATTTCATACAGTGCTGTTCTCTTCTAACAGATAGTGATGGACAACCCACTTTTCCATAGAGAAAACAGTGATGTTAAGAAACGAAGGGCAGGGTGAAAGAGTGGATCCAAAGGTTTCAAAGCAGAGGCTGAAGTCTGCATGAAAACCACATCCCCATAATCCAGTACGGAAAGAAAGGTTATCCATATTATCCAATCAGAAAGCAGAATGAGCCTCGCATGAGTCTCACATTTGGGCTGCTAGGAGGATTGTACCTATTTGCTTAGTTAAATCCAGGTGGCAACTTTTTTTTTGGCCAGGCAGTGTATTAATATGAATCAAATAATTTTCAATAATTTATTCATAAAACTTTTTTTCTAACTTTTTTCAAACTTCACAATTACAACACCATATTGCAGGATTTGCTGGGAGCGCACTGGTTGCAGCATTTGCCTTTGCCATTTGCCTTCGTTACTCCTCCTCGCTGTGTCCTTGGCAGTGGCGTCGGACTGGGGGGGGTAAAAGGTACTGTTTACCCAGGGCCCAATGCGGGTAGGGGCCCCTCACAAAGTCTGTAATTTGTATTTTTCATTAGTGCGGGCCCAAAAAACGTGATTTGTACCCACGGCCCACAGTGTGGTGCTACACCCCTGGTCCTTGGGGAATGTGTTGAGTGACTGAGGGACGGGTGGAGGTCGGATGGAGCACGTTGGCCAACTGTAGTTTAAGTTTGTTTAAGTGTCCAAAAGCTCTATAGAAATCAAATGCATTAATATGAACAGTTTATCAGTGCAAAGCTTTTGATTAATCTGCTTTTTTTATTTTTGTATCAGTCATTGCAACATTTATTGTAGATGTGAGTTACCGGTTGCATCCTTAGTATCCTAAAGTCCAGGACAGGAGCTTCACGGTCGGAAACTAGTCGAGGGAAAAACAAGACAAAGGAGGGAGTGGAGCGGTTAGACAGTAAGAGGAGGGTAAGTGGTCATTTGATATAAAGTTCCGTCTAAGTGGAAAGTTTCAAGGGCAGGAGAAACGGGCAATAGGCAATACAAGGAGGAAGAAATGAAACCCAGGGCCGTTATAACATTAAGACAAAAAGTTGTGCAGTTCTGCCGCACACACAGGGCCAGTGCTGAGAACTGTGAGAGCTCCAGTCTGTGGAAATGGAAGTAACTCATATTATGACTCAAGTGAGAGTAACGTTATATAGAAGTGAAAGTGAAAGGGCTAAAGCGTGTTACTGCAGTACCATTTATATTACAGTACAATGAATTTAAAATGTGGAAAATGAAAATTGAGGTATATTTACTGCATTTTACTTTGACCCAATGCAGTATTTTACAATGCAGTTAGTTACAGTTATAATTACGTGTCTTACATCACTGGAAAGCTTAAATTTGTATGTTTTTGTCAAATAAACAGTTGACAATTAGCCAATAGCACAGAAAAGCATAAAAAGTGTCTTGATTTTGAATTGACTTTTAAAGTGTAGTCCGCCTGGGCTTTTCAGACATCATTTTACAAAAGCGGGACTCCCCATACTTGGATCTGGTGTTAGGCACCACTTTACTGCTAGAAAGAAGAATTACCACAGGGAAAAACATTAAAATAGCTAATGAGCTACATGCCCTGACATGTTAATGTAAAGATGCAGTTGTAATGAACACAATTTGACATGTTCAGAATGAGTCTGGCGATATTTAAGAATTGTGCAGGGCTTCTACCTGTGACGCAACAATCCTGGAAAAATCCAAATCAGGTGTTTTCTGAGGCTCAGAGGGAGCGGGGCCACAGGACAGGATTACTAAAACGAATGTGAATGAAGCTAAATACAACTCCAGGTATGTTTTTAATGAGGGTACAATATTATAACATGGCTAAAAGTTCCAAAAAGTAGATTTTGCATACACTGTGTTTGGATATCCCCTCTGAAGTGCACCTGGGGATGAGGGCGTGAGGAGCCCAGAGGTGGAACATTGGGGTTAGTTCAGATCATCTACGGGGACGCCCCTTCTGCCGAGCGGAGCGGTGCGCAGTGACACCGCCCGCATGATTAATAGGCCTGTCTATCTATGACAAATGCGGCGCTGTGTTTGACCTACTTCAAGACGCATTTACAAGACTGCAGCTCTTCTCGTGGTTTAGGGACTGAATTTTCTTCTTGAACAACTATTTTTTCAAGTGTTTGTGGAGTGAACTTGTTGTTGAACTTGTTGTTGGGGGCATGCCAAAGTTTACCCTCCGTCTATGTCCTCTGCTGAATTGGATGTGTTCTCTGTGACAGTGGAAAGACTCGGGATTGACTTTGGGAAGTTTAAGAAGTTTTTCTCAAGTGAGCTGGACACTTATGGCTCCCCAAAATGGTCTAAGCAGCACACATAACTCAAATGCTGTCATTTTCAAACCAGATCAAAGCAGTTAGTGCACTTTTAAGAAGAATATTAAGAATTTATTCAGGCATAATGTTAAGTATCTATCTATTTACTCCCGAATGACGATGGTGGTGCCCACGGCAACTCCCACAATAAGGTGAATAAAGCATTTTCTTGTCTGAGAATCTAGCAGTGCGCGGTTAGCATGCTAATTGTTGTTAGCATTACCGTGACAGCAAACGCCGCTCTGGCCTCCGAAAGTTGTGAACAGTGTTTGTAAACTCAGTTTGGTGAATAATTAGAATGATCTGAATGCATAAAGTAAATGAGGAACAATTTCTGTTTTTCATGTTTTAAGACAGTCAAAATCAGGTACAGCGTTTGTGTTACATGATCATACGACTGATACGAAGGTCACTGTAGGTAAAACTTTATGTATACAGTATGTGCTATTTCCAGATGGATTAAATCAGGAACCTATAGGGTTCTGTTTTGTTCTTTAAGCTTCCAGAAACTTCAAAGCCCAAAGCTGGACCAGTCTGTATCAGTCATGTGAGTTTGGTCCCAGAGGTCTGCACACAGCTCCTTTACATCTGTGCACCATCACTTTCATTGTGGATGTACCGGAGTCCTGCTGTGGAGCTCTCCATGGGCCCCCATCAGAACAGGAGAACAAAGATTCACACTCATAAATAGCGTATCTCAGTGTAAGACGGGGACATATGCAAATACAAGGAGAGAGGACAAAAAAGCAGGGTATATTACGTATTTGCTCATGTATGTGCATTGTTATGTGCGTGCGTATAGTAAATATGAAGAATTAGCTCTGCAAGAGGATTTTTCCTTGTCCATTTAAAGTCTATTAGATGAAAACCATAGACTGTATGGGAGGGAGGAATCCTGTCCCCAGTTTTGT
>KN473597.1:0-15516 GCA_000787095.1 Periophthalmodon schlosseri
TATTTGTAATCAATCTGGGTTGCAATTTTAACAGGACTGATATTCAGTGTGGAGTCTCACAAGGTTCCGTATTAGGTCTATTAGTATTTTTATTATACATAAACAACTTATGTTATGTATCTCATATCACAATCTTACTCATATTTAAGTTCAATGCACTAATAAACCAAGTCAGTTCTGGAGAACCCTAAACCTAAACTGTATATGCCTTCCACATTGAAAAGAGCCTATGTGACTGCTCACGCTGTTTACATGCTATATCACTTCTATAATCAGTAAGTACAGCGTTTCATTTCAAAAAACTTTGTGAAAATACTCAAAAAAGTGAGTTACTACAACCAGAAAATGGGCTCAGTTAGAATAGAAAATTAAATTTATCCACTTTTATACCCTTTTCATCAGACAGACCACAGCTGTACCCTGGTGTGTGTAGTGTGGACTTCAAACTCACATGCGGAGCGCTTGGATCCTACACGGGAAGCGCCCTTCTCCATGACATTGAGCGAAGCCAGGACCCCCATAGATCAAACGCGCCCGGCCTAAAATAAGCTGTGTCTAGGTGACCTCTTCCACCATTTACTTTAGCATGTAGCGCCACGGAATGCTAGTTATTAGAGGCCCCTCCGATTGGTCCCAAAGAGAAGCTTGTTCTGTAATAGCACATGTAATAAAAGCTGCAGGAGTTGTTGTAAGAGTCACCAAGTTTACATTAAGGTTATGTTTAGGTTATGCACAGATAACTACGAGTATGCTCTTCATCTGTTTTTGTTTTGTTTCTCTAGTAAGGCCACTCTTGTCCCACTCTACAGCAGGCCAAAGAGCTGAAAAGGTGTGGAAGGGGTCTAAGAAGGAGTCTATTAGCACTACAATTGTCGCTCTAATTCTTAATAAATAAAGGTTGCAACATTTTAATTTAAAAAAATCTAAAAAGAAAAAAAAAATGCTAGCATTATATTGGCATGGTTTTGAAAATATATATAGATAAGTAACAACGCATTTGCTTTGAGCATTAGATTTCAGACAGCCAGGGAAAAATTTTGCTCATAAGTTATTTGATCTCCACAGTGTAAATAAACACATTTGAGTTCCTGTAGTTTTTGTACTTACCCTTTTAATGTAGTGGACCAAAACACACTCTTAGTGTGATCGTACTGCGTGGTTACACGCAGCAGTTTTCTGAGTACGATCGGAGTTCTCCAGATGTGTGTTTGTGTTTTCGGAGATTTTAATCTTTACCCCTCCTATTGAAGTTCAGTGTTTACGTGCATTTTTAAAATCCTGTTCACATCAGATGAGATGTGGTATTCCTGGCATGCATATAAACGTATAGTGACTGAAGTTAAAACGGTCATGTCTAATCACAGGTAACAGGATCTGTGCGAGTATGAATGAACATGCCTGGTCCTTGGCAGGATCACCCTGTCGCCACACACACTCCAGGCGTGGTATTTAAAGTCAGTGGAGCTCGGTGCGCTCCCGTCTCTCCTTAGAGTTTCATTTGAGGAATGTAAGTGGCGTGGGCCCAGACGTGAGGTGATTTATCTGCTCATGTATCTCTGCTCACATCTGCCCGGGCCCCTGTACTGGCCTGTAGCTTGCTGGCCCCTTCCCTCTATGAGACGCTCTCCCCAGGTCCCCGGGACACCCCCACTTGGCTGCTGGTGGCCCCTGCAGACTCACACATTGCACATGTGCACTTCACCTTGATGAGATCTATAGTCTGTTCACAGGCTGTAGCAATGAGCAGCATTTCTAATAGTAAATATTTGGTTACCACTTTATAATGACTACATTTTAATCACCCTTAATAAAGGATGAACAAAGACTTTATTCATAATGAAAAAAAAAACAAAACAACAAAAAACAGATTGTTTCGTAGTTGCCATGGTCATGGTTGGTTGCTCTTGCGGCTGACTGGCTGGCATACTGAGCAGTTTTTAAAACTTTCTTAAAAACATTTATCTAGAAGTGCAGCAGGCGCAGTTCAAAGGACAAAAATTAAGGACTATTGGGTTGTGTGAGCAGTTTGTTTTCCCTGTATCCATAGCAACCCTGCTTGGAGATAAATATGCTAGTCAACTAGCTCTGAAATGTTACAGACTTTTTGCACCAACATGACGGGCTTTCTAGAGCAAATATGGCAGAAGATGTTCCAGAGGAACCACTTTGAGTGAATGGGATCACCAACCGAGACAGAGTGAACGAAGAGTGAGTCTTAGAAGAGGCTTTCCTGTGTGTCCAGAGTTCACCTGATCCCCCCTGGATGCTGACTGTGATGCCCAGGCTTCAGGACACAGTGGGGGACACTTTTGTACTGAGGGCTTTTACTCTCCTCAAACTGCCCTGATGCTGGATCTACCTGTTGAGCTGCACTGAGATGTTAGTTTGAGCTTTATGTTATTACTGAATTAACTGCTCTATGGGCTTAAATTGTGCATCAGGGACAAATAAAGTGATTTTGATTTGATTTGATTATTAAGACTGATTCAGGCTTACTTAACAAATACCTTAAGCATAAAACCTAATCTCTTAATTAAGTACTAAGCCTGAACTATGTTTAATTAACTGTTTGTCCATTATAAATTATGTCTTTATGTCTTTATTCATCCTTTATTAAGGCTAATTAAGGTGTAGTTATTATAAAGTGGTACCATATATTTTAAATATATTGTATTTAACATTAGTAGCAAATACAAGAGGAGTATGTAACTATGTCACCTGTGTGTTTCCATGGAAATTGAAAATTAAAACCATACTTCTCCATGGAGATAGATGAGTTTTATGTCATACTGAGGAAGATTCTACCCAAAAGAACTAAATTTCCATGGAAACAAGCAGGAAGAGGCCCTCCTCCAGGCCAAATAAGAGTCAGGTTTTTGGAGATGCAAGCCCGCTCACAGTACGGCCACATATTTTCATGTTTTTCAGTGAAATGAACACAACATGCTAATATTTTAGTCTTTTTTTGGCTAAAATGTTGCATACTGTGGCTTTAAGTAAAGTATTGGTTACTCTTCCCACATAGTTGTGTTGTGAAAAAAGCTCACTCAATACTTAAAACCAATTTTGATACCACGATCAAATGAACAAAAAATATATATACATGTACTATATGATGAACTCCTGCATCTCTTTTTGTGACTGTATTATAGTATAATATATATCTAATATGCACTGAATGTTCAACATTAATAATCCTAATCCTACTTTATAAAATCTTACCATGTGGCCATGTTTAAGATTATAATAGTATCTTTTTTGACAGTCCTGTAACTAACCTTGCTTAAGATATTTTTTTATAGCCTGCAATAGCCAGGATTTGCAATCAACAAATACCGCCGCTGGATCAGAGAGGCCATCGAGATCCACAAACGAGGTCCAAGGAGCATAAATCGTGACGAGGGAGAGTACATGGGGTGCAGTCCTGGAGAAGGTGTCAGACAGTAGGGGGCGTAAGCTTCCTCTACTGTCTGGCAAAACCATGTAAAGCAGCCTACAAGACACGTCACCACACCATCACTTGACGGTTTTGAGGAAGGCTACAGGAATTAGCCAAAACATGTATAGCAGGTAAACAAATGCTCCTGTGTGACAAAAAGAAAAGCTATTTCTAAGTTTAAAACTGAAGATAGAATGAACCTTTACCAAAAGATTTGCTCATCAGTTTGTATGTCAGTCTGAGGACATTTTCAAACATGTTGCGTTAAAAACGTTGACTCTGTTCCACCCCTTCCTCTGTGCGTGTGGGGCCTTTCTAAATGGAGCATGTCGTGTGTTTTGGTTGGTTTCCTCCAGGTGCTCCGGTTTCCCTCATCATCCTAAAACATGGAGGTACTCTAGGTGCTACACTGCGGTCGCCCACTGCTCCTGACAGGTTAGGCTAGTGGTGTTGAAAGATAGGTCAAATGCAGAAGACAAATAGTGCGGCAAAACATTTAATGCTCTTTACTCTTGTATAATTACTTTAACCTGGGTCATATTATTTTGAAATAGATCAAATTGTGATCTGATCCCTGTGATGATATGCTATTTGTGTTTATTTATTTAAAATGGTCATATAGTGATTCATAAAAATACACTATCCCCCATCTACTCCTATTGGACGACGGCCATCATGCTGGGTGAGTGACAGGTGGATTTAACCAATCACAGTGAAGCGTGAACTCTCAGAAGCAGCCGATAACTTCTGAAAGGTGCACCGTGTAACTTTTCTAATAGAGGGAATGCTGCCTGGTTGTCTCCATTGAGATGTTATTGCTTTGTCTGCAGAATGTTCCACAGTAAGGCATTAAACATTTCCATCTGATTCACTGATTAACATGCATGGTTAGCGTGAGCAGGGTCACCTCTTTGTAGATTTGATCTGGAATTTGACCAGCAAACTCTCCAGGGAGATAGATAAGCATAATGCCATACAGTGGGACATTCCAGGCAAAGCAATAAAATCTCCATAGAGACAAGCAGGTGTTGGACCCACTTCCAGAAAAGTTACACTGTGCACCTTTAGAGACAAAAAAAATCTAAATAATAATAATAAACTTGGTGCACATGAATTGGCTCTGTGCACAACAGCTGTGCTGAGTTTTTGCTGAGTTTCACTAAAATTAATAAATATTTAAAGATCAGGCAGTGGACAGGGAGCTGCGGGTGTTTGTCACTGACAACATGTTAAAGACTAAACAAACGGGGTGAATACAATGGAGGAAACTTCTGTCTGTTGGCATAATAATAAAAATTAAAATAATGCCACAAACCGATGTACTCTACATGTAAAAACAAATACATAACCAAAAACTTAACTTATTTTTAATAGGTTGCTTATTTATTTTTACACTCTTTTAATAAAAGTGAGCATTAGCTTGAAGACACAGTGAGCTAGCTAGTGCTGCTATGCACAAAGCCTATTGTGATTGACTGTGAAAAAAAAAAAAAAAGAAAGTGACCGATGTGGTGGCATATCCCCTCCCCTGTTTTGTCCCATGTGTCCTCTCACCCACCTCTGCACAGCCCTGGCAGCGCTCGCCCCTTCACGGCAGGCTTTACCAGTGGGCTGAGGAGCAGGAGAAAGTGACCTGATAGTGGCACTTGCTTTCTGTCAACACAGATTAGAGTCAGGGGAGTGCACTGGGACCTCCGATCCCGCCCTAGCCCACCCCGGCCCGCCCCGGCCCACCAGCCTGCTGCTCTCTGTCTGCAGAGGACAGGCCTGAATGTGAAGACGCTTTGTTTGTCTTGTCAGGGGCAGGGATGAGCCCCCCCCCCCCCCCCACACACCCCCCCCCGGGGGTTGGCCCCCCCCCCCCCTCAAACCACCCCCTCCAGGGAGAGCTCGGATTGTCTCCATAAAGCAGTGCGGCCGGGCTCCTGACGTGGCTCACGCTTCTTTCACATGTAGTCTCCTCTCCTGTCCTCAGTGGAAAAGAGCTGCTCGAACTGGTGTGGTCCGAACGGTCAAGATTTGGACAGTGTAATCTGGTCTGTTTTTAGAGGTTCTCAAAGGTGCGCTTTCATGGAATAACATTATGAAAAAAAAAACAACAAAAAAACAACAAAAAACATTGGACAGAAGACTGACTTACATTTTTGAGTGTCCCACAGAGAAAATTATGTAAACTCTACTGTTATGAGCTTTTAACATGTAAAAACTGCAAAGTTGTATTTTGCGTGATTCAAGTGTGTTTGAGTTTATCCTGCATTTGAGTTTTGAGTGCTCAGAAAATTTCAGTTTTCACCTACCACCTATCTCCACCCACTGTTCTGTACTAGTGATAATTAACAACAATCAGTATTGCAGTTTACAATCTATAAAATGTAAATAACAATATCTGTATGTAGTTTAAAACTAAATATCACTATATCAACATATCTTCTGCGACTGGTTATTCAGATCCTGTTAGTCCCACCTTAAAAATACACCCAAACCAAATAACATCCCACTACTCTCTCAATAGAATACAGTAAGAAAGTCACTGACACCTACCCGGACTCCCCCCTCCCCTCCTCCAGTCCAGTGAACCCTCTCCCCTGCTCCTCATTGAGACGTCCGCTGCCCCCCTGCCTCTCCTCCTCCCCTGCCCCACATTCTGCCTCCTCAGCCTGGGTTCCTCGCTCCCCGTGCCCCCCGCCGCTAGGTCAGGTGCCATTCATCAGAGCCGGCGGCGCGGGGAGCTGACACGCGGGCCTACGCTCTCCTCCGCGCGCGCCGTTGTAATTGACTCTCCTTGTCTTTTTCGAGGACACCAACAGCTATAACTATGTCAGGACACCTCCGGGCTATATATTACCCCTTCGCACCGAGCAAGACAACTGGTGAGTTATCATTGAACATCATTGGAAAGCGAGAACGCGACCGGTCGGACAGAAGCGGCACCGATGCACAAAAGCAATACAAATCGCAGCTAGCTTCCCCTGTCATTTTCCCCCTCACTTTTCTTGTAATAAGTAACAAAATAATGGGTAATGGGTCCGCCATCCCAACCTCAGAGTGAACTACGCCTGACCTGCTTTTGGCCAGAATTGAAAGGAGAATGAAATCTAGAGATCTGCGGCGTTATCATTGGAACTTAAAGGCATTGTGGCCAAGTGTACAGCAACATTGAAAGAAAATTTGAAAAAAAAAAAAAAAAAAAAAAATCAGGCAATGTGTTTGGATAAAGCGACATTTGTGGTGCCAGGCAAGGTGTCAGAAAAATTAAAAAAAAATTTAAAAAAAAAAAAAAAAAAAAAAAATCAGGCAATGTGTTTGGATAAAGCGACATTTGTGGTGCCACGTTGGTAGAGGTCATCGGGAAGTAAACGCGTATTAATGGTTACCTGCATGACAATCTGATAAACAGGTCAGGCTAATGATTAAACCGAGGTTAGCTAGGTTAGAGGCCGTGTTTGCACAAAAACGGGCGGCGCGGCCAACGGAGTAAATGTAATTGTTCTAGGACAGCGACCTTTGACCTCCAAACATCCGAAGGCAGCACAGGCGCACGGTACACGGGGGTCCGAATTGTGATGCAGGTACTGCGCGGAGACGTGGAAGTGCTGAGGCAGAGAAAGCACGAGTTCACAAGGTCATTCTACAGCTCCAGATGAAGGAAAGCAAACACGGCGACACAAGCTAGGACTTATCAAGCGCAGAGCATGCCAGGGCGCTTATCTGTGGCGCGTTCACAGCAAACACGGGAGTATGCAAAGAATCTATGGAGCCACAACGCAGGGAAAGTGCAGGACAGAGAGCTGTGGGAAAAAAATAATAAAAATCCAGGCACTCCAGAAAAGTAAAGGTCACATGAAGAAAAGTATAGTTAAAAGGCCTTTATTTAAATGGCCAAAGTCAACATATTTCCAACATACACCGTCTTTATTAGGACTTAGCTAAAATCATAAAAATTGTAGTATGGATGTGGACTTTAAAAATGGCCCACCAATGGCAAGGGCAGATGTTAATTGCGGAGAGGCAAGACAGGTGTGACAGTACATGGCATGGAAAAAATAAAAAATAAAAAATAGGAGTAAACAAATAATAAAGAAAATATTTATATATTTTTTATATATAAAAATGCACTGTGCTCAAACAAAGACACGTTTTTCCAACCCTCTCAAATTACTGATCAGAGTTTGATTGAGTGACAGGTGGATTTAACCAATTACATTGAGGGTTTCTGAAGAAGCAGTTGACTCTTCGAGACAATATATAGATACTAACATGAATCATGCCCAGCCCTTACTCACTACAGAACCTGGGATGCTGTTAGCAGCCATACGGTGAAGACCTATAATATCCAGAGCCTGATGATTATAAACAGGTTTTAGTCATAGAATCTGGCAACGCAAAGTGAGGAGCTCATTCCGCTTTTTGGCAAGTTCTTAACTTTTACATGATGCAAAATGTTTTTTTGTAATTGTGAATAAACAAACACTGCAAGTGTGTTCAGTGAAATGAGTATTTGTTCACTGTTTACTTCACGCCTGAGGACACCATCATGTAATGTCTTTTTTCCACACCTTTGGTATCTCTTTATTGATTGGACAGATCCGATGATCTCACAAAATGAGAAGTCACAGTCTTTGACCTAAAACTCCATTCAGCAAAACACAGTGACAAGACTGAAGCAATTCTAAAACGAGTTTGGGTCAGGAAAAGAATGTGCATGTAGATAAACCCATGAAAATGTAATTTAGCATTACCAATAAAACTTTGCAACTTAAATTGCTAATAAAAACAACTACGATACATATAACCACACTTCTGGCAGAAATAGAGCATTTGGTTTTCAGACATGAGAAACTGCGTTACTCTTCACGGTAGACGTCCAAACACATAATATTTTCCTGGCCGTTTCTTACCCCATGCAGTTGAATGCCTCTCCTAGTCTGCTCCTAATGTAAATCAGACTGCGCGTTACATGCAGCGGGCATCCAGGTGTGTACCGGCTTCTCCACATGTGCTATTGGGATTTGGGAAATTCGAACCATGAAACCTCAATGGTAGTTCCCGGGTTAACAGGATTTTGATAAATTAGTTTAAATTGGAATAGGCCAGTTATCCAGTTTTCCTGGCATGCACGTAAAGAGAGTGACTGATGAGAGCCTTTGGAACAAGATTTCATTAGACATTTCTCTCTAAATGCAGTGTAATTTATTTTGATTAATAGGTATTCATCAAATCTTGTTCAGCTGGAAAGTAAACTTGTGCCACGGATTCAGGTGTTAAAACCAAGCTATCATCTCTTCTTTCAACCAAACCCAAAAATAGGAAACGGAGAAGCAAGAGTGCCAATCTCTTCGGTGTACATGACATAAATGGGAGTCCCTGAGCTCCAAAAGTCTGCAGTGAAAACACAGGCAGAGCAGGGGCCGGCGGTCTGTTTTCCATTAGGAAGATAAAACCTCCACGTTCACTGGCCGCTCTGCTACAGGGAGGCAACCGACCCGCTCTCCGTCACCTTCCAACTGACACCACTTTAAAGGCTTCAAACGCCCAACCCGCCATCCTTAATCAAAAACTAATTGTAATAGATATTGAGGAGTGCTAGCATTGTGACCGCAAGCAGAGTCGAAGGGCCGGGGCGGATAGCGTGAAGCACAACAAAGGCGGACATCCCGACAGCCAGTCCCAGAACAGTCAGGGAAAGTGTGAAATACAACATGTGCCTCAGATAGGGACAGTGCGGAGAGGCGGGCGGGTCGGCGGCTCTGTCAAACTGCTTATTTAGACACAAAACATCAGTGTGGAACATTCTTCAGTGAGTGCATCAGGAAGATTTCAAACCAGGGAAAACTAAGGGAGAGCTGCACAGTCCACCATTCATCAACATCTGTAGATGTTTGACACAGGGGAGAGAGGATGGGGAGCTACAGTAAGGAACAGAGCAAATATAGAACTTTAGGAGACATAAGCAGAAATAAACTTTTATGAGATATTAGCATTGTGGTTTTCCATCATTATTAGGGTAGTCTGTGTTGTGAATCACGTTCATGTTTGAGTCCTGCTTTGTCTACCATTTGCAACTATCTCATATCCTTACCCACAGCCCCGTAGTTGCTGTGGTTCTTCTGGGGAATAAAATCAAAACAAATAATTTTATAGTGTAGCTACGAAAAAGAAACCTTCTCACTACTGTTATAGGTGCACCATGTAACTTTTCTGGCCCACCTGGTTGTTATGGAAACACTTACATATCTACTTATTTAAAGGGGTCATATTACACTATTTTCTGATCTTTTATTATGCTGTTTGCTCATCAGAAGCATACCCAGAGTGTTTTGTTTCGTTCACACAGGTTTAACACACAAACCCTGCATATATAGGCTGAGTTCTTCTTTCAAACAGAAAACACTCCTTCCACCTTGTGATGTCATGTGGTTATAGAGGAAGTGCTCCGCTGTGTTTTTTTTTAAAACCCCATACACCTCCACTAGAGTTATTTGGATAATTTCAGCCCTAAAATTTCCCATCTCTACTGAACAAAAGATAAGAGGTAGCTGTCAAACTACCACTTCATGACATCACAAGGTGGAACAGAGCATTTTGAGCTTTGGAGATGTAGACAGACTAATAATAAAAGGTTACTCAAACATGTGTGAATGAAACAGGTATGTTTTTGAGGAGGTAACAACATAATAACACGGCTTAAAGCTCACAAGAGTCAATTTTGTGTAATATGGGATTTTTAACTAGCATTTATTTTATTGCAGGTATTATGAAATCATACCTTGAAAAACATGCATTTTTCTTAGCAGAGATTTAACCTGATGTCCATACCTGCTTATTACCATGGTGATAGGAGACGATTAATGCCATAATGTGGACCATTCCACGCAAGGCAACAACATCTCCATGGTAACAGATGATGGACCCTCCACAAGAAAAGCTACTTAATACACTATTAAAGGTTCTAAACTAAATGTGCGAGTCGCAACTGAGTCATTCTTGTGAGAGAGTTGTACATCCTGGTTAGATAAACAACAAGCTAGCTCAATTTTTCAGTTTTCTTTTATTTTGTTAGCCTGCCAAGGTCTTAAAAATCATACAGGAATCAACTGGACGCATTATTTACTTCCAAATTTACGAAAAGCTGCTCATTCAAAAATGTTTTTCAAAATAGCAAAACAACAATAAATTCAGTCATCACGTCACTGTTTGCACACACAGTCCACTACTGTGAGAGTGACGATGTTACAAATCGTGCCACTCTGAACTATTAAGTGAAAACAAGAAAAAACGTCTAATGAAATTGATTAGCGCTTTGTGTACGCCTCTGCTAACGTGCCAGCACTGCATCACAATATCCAATCCAGCAAATTAATTCCCTTTAATTTGATTAGCCATTATCATTAACAATAACTCATGTCCAATCAGGGCGCATTTCTCCTATATATTAACCCGGCAGGCATGCTCCCACTTAGCATATTAAAATGTGAACTGGTGGAGGTTTGATCCAAATGATACATGGTGCAATTCCCCTCCTCTGCCATGACTGAGTAAGGGAATTAAGGCAAGCCCAGAGCCGCGGTTGTGGGCGCGTCACCGGATCTGACAAGGCTACCCCACAGCCTGATAAAGCTGTCCGCAGATGAGAGCTAACGCTAGTGATGTGGGATCCGAATCTTTTGGATCCGTTCCTTTCAAAGAGCCGATCAAAAGACTCTCTTCGTCTCTTTTTATATTTATTTATATGACGTTTTATCTACAAACTCATCAGCGTTAATCGGTAGGCTATAAAAACACGTACAAACTAGAAAGAAAAAGAGTCAGTTCATTTAAAAGATTCCTATTCACGCTAAGGAACCGTTCCAATGAGCCGACACGTTCACAAACTAGCCCAAAGCCGCGGTAGTAGGTGCGTCATCAGATCTGACAAGCCACATTCCTCTACCCCGTGGCCTGATAAAGCTGTCCGCAGATGAGAGCTAACACGGGGAGGGAGGTCAGAGCTATGGACTCACGCCTAATGGTGGTGGAGATGGAGAGGCTTCTAATCAACAGCAGTTTTTTTTCAGTCTCAGGTGATAATTCAAAGCAAGACGACAAGGAAACAGAGCGATCGGACAGCGAGATGAATGACCAGGCTGAGTGTAGAACGCAGGGGACGGACTGGTCAATGGGAACTCATTTGAAAAAAGCTCAATCATGTGTAAGGACAATTTTATACCACTTTACTGTTAAATAAATACAGGAAAAGAGAAACGACCAACATTTTTTTTTTTTTTTCTGGCATTGCTGACAGGTTGTCCAATACCGGTTTTCTTAGTAAATGATATTGATGAATACAAAGTGTTTGGACAAAAAACAGTTCAGTAAGTTTGGGGGTGCTATATGCTATATTCTCCAAAAACAACATATTAACATGTTTTATAAGTTTCACTTTTATTTTTGACGCTCTGAGTCTGCCCTCCCTTTGCTACCCGCATAAAGTCAGTTCCCCTTCACAGCGTCTGCTAATGAAACTACTGCACATCGCATCAAAAGTGTCAAGTTGTTGTGTGCAATTTTGTATCAAGGATTTGTATATTTATGGAGCGCATGGGTGATGTAGGTCTGTGGGCTGAGCATTGCACAGAATCTTACAGCTAACTTTAAATAGGGTTCGAGTAGGGCCCTGGAGAGATTGCAAAATGACTCAGACATGCATGGATGACATCTAAAACCTCTGGCATATTTTTGATGAGGGAACAACATTATAACAAAAAATCTGTTTTGTATAATACCCCCTCGTTAAGATGAACTCCTGGAAGTGAGAATACATCCTCACAGCCAAAATACACATAAGCTAGGATTTCTGTCCAATGTTTGCATGTTCAACCTAATAGAAATGGCCTCCAGCTAGTCCTTACCTGGATTAGTTGAAGATCTGGAGATGGATCCCCACGCAATACTCCTGACATGTTGCCCCAGTGGCACTGAAGGATGGGTCAAATGCAGTAGATACATTTTCATAAGTTATACCATAACCATGACCACTGTCTCTCTGTGGAGTTTGCATGTGTGCGTTGACTTATTAGCTCCAGATTTGCCCATCAACCTAAAACTTGCAAAGTAGACAAATTGTCCTCCTCCTGACCATGATCCTGGCTTTGAAGAATGGCCCCTTGTTCATCACATCTCAAGCCAGGCTCAAGCACAGCCATCCAATCAGACTTGTTTATTTCAGTAACGCATGTGGAATGAACGATCTCATTGGTCACCCATCATTTACAACAAAATCAAGTTTTTGGTCTTTCGCTCATTGATTCTGCTGAAATCTGCCATGTTTTTCAATCCCCCGTGTCTCCTCATAAGCCGCTATATTTGTTTTGACACAGACGGACCATGCATGTCCCCGATTGGCTAATCCACCTGTCAGTCACGCCCATCTGAACTCAGGGAGATTCACCAGTGACCAAACTCACATCTTCTTTAAGTATTGGAGAAGTGTGTATTCTGGATCCCAGGCAGGCTGTTTATACCTTCAAATCAATCTTGTTTATCTGCAGCCAGGCACATGCACCACTACCACCTCCTGCTCCACTGCCTGATCCGAACAGGCTCTTCTGAACCAACTCTAACTTGGGACAGATTGTGTTTGATTCTCTTTACAGCTGAGTAATCCCTCTTCCATAAAAGCAGCCCTATCTTTGGAGCAGGCTTTGGAAATGTGTCTTTGAAGAAGTCAGTGGTCCAGCCGCTCCAACATGACTGATGATTGGCTGTTACTCATGTCAACTCTCGGAGCAATAACCTCCACATGGCCAAGGAGAACTCACCCGGAGGAGCAGGGGAGCAAAGACCCATTGTTCTGGACCTCAAGGTTTGGATCAGAAATTGGGAGATTGTCAGAGTTTGAAATTCCTAGCATGGTGTTGGCTAAATGTCGACATTGAGTTTAGATATGAAATTGTTGGATTGACTCGCAGCAATGACACCACCGCAATACGATTTAAGAATGTTACACTCAATCATTACTTCTTTTCTTTGGCCTTTCTCTTAATTCTCGCTATTTTGTGGCTTGATTTACCATAGACAGGGTGAAAAGAGACACATGTTTTTCCAACTAGTCTGTTTTAGCTGAAAATGAATGGGAGCTGGGTAATCAAGTCCAGGTGTAATATGGTCTTGTTACCATATCGTAGTGACATTATTATTATTTTTTTATTCATTGTACCTGATAATAATAGCTTAGATGCACCTTCTCAAAGTGCAACACTAAGGAAGTATTATTTTACACTTCACACTGCTGTTGCTGTTATTAAGGTTAAGCTACTTCTGTTGCCACAGCTGCCTTGGGGCTAAATGTGAGAGTTGTGGCCACCATTTTACTACTCTACAAATCACTCCCACCATACGTATATATATCATGTGGGTTAAATGAACTGGGATCAGCTCTACCATCTGTTCCAAACCACCTGAGTCAACGTTGCCTTCAATCATCCCCACAGTTTTAGATCCACAAATATTTCGTTGTACTCTTAACAATAACGGTAGGTTGTTTTGCTATAAGCAGTATGAGTAAGAATTACGTGAAATGAGGATGCAGGGATTTATGTTAAATCTGTGTTTATTGTGGTTTATGTTATAATTGAAATAATAGTTTTATATATTTGTATATTCAAAATTTTTGCCGTAATAGGGAATGGGTACAATTCACTTCTACTTTTGTAATATTTTTGCGTAATTTATTCGGAGTAAACAAAAAAAAAAAGTACAACTATCCATCTCTTCATACACAACTGCATATTTTCACTTCCATGTTGTTCTAGCCCTGTGATCATAGGTAATCCATCTGTTTCAGCTCTATTGAATAAACCTGTTGTTTTCATTGACCTGTATTCGTGTCCACTCATGCGGCAAGATCCCTTTGCACTAGTCGTATCTTTGCATGATCTCATCTGACACTGCTCTGCACCACCACCGTGAGCCCCTCCTCACTCCCCATCCCCTTTTCAGTCATTATTATTACTTTTTAAAGTTTTTCTTAAGTTTCAGTCAGCAAAAACACAACACTGACAGAAACTATGACAAAAACATTTTAGTCACCATGAATTCTTCCCAATCTCCATGAGTCAAGATTTAGTCTTTTTTTTTCTTTTTTTTTTTTTTTTGTTGCTTTAGTCAACAGAAATGTCCAAGTCCATCAACAAAATCCAAAATAGTTTAATCAACCAAAAAAAACATGGCTTATTCTTATATATATATGATAAACTGTATGTCATTGCTTCATGGGACGTGTGCAGACGAGTTTTTGGATGTTGAGTTGGTTTATGGTCTGGTTTGGGAATCTGTGGTGAAAAGTGAAAGTTGGATGATCTCCACTTGTTATTTTTTAAGCATGATAAATTGTATGCTTCATGGGACAGATGTACAGATCAGAAGCTTATTCTCAGTCTTAGTTTTAGTCAAAGAAAATCTATGCATTTTTGGTCATAATCATGTAGTTTTAGCCATTATGATTTTTAAATGTAGTTTAAGTCAGCATGAATATGACAAAAACTATGACAAAACACTTTGGTTGAAGAAATGAACTCTGCCCCGTCACCGTGTGCTCCTTCTCCTGCTCTGCCCCATTACACTCCCTGTTTGTTTACTCCTCTGGTTCTCCAGGGGGTCGTCGCTTTCAAACTCCATATCCATGTCGCCTAGGTTTGGGGATAGTCGGTTTTCTTTGCCTATGAATGCATGCCTTGGCGCGGTAATTGTGTGGAAAATGCATGCAACCTCCACCTAGCACCACCGCCCCGCTGCACTCCCCTGTGGATAACAAATGGGCCTTTTCTCTGGGAATTGGGGCTAAACGATGGTTTCACTTAGCGCGCAAAGTGACTGTCCATCTTCATAACAGTGCTCTCCATCAAAGAGCAATGAATCCCATCCCGTCCTGGCGCCTCTGATTAAACGCAGCCAGCGCTCTTTCCGAAGCCCACTGATGCTAGCCCCGTGTCAGCCGTGCACCTGCAGCTGCCTGGCCTCCCCGGGTTCTCTAATAAAAAGCTGGGAGCACATCTGGCGGGGATAGGGGGGGCAGGGGGGGGGGGGGGGCACTTTTGAAC
>KN473597.1:15526-35262 GCA_000787095.1 Periophthalmodon schlosseri
GGGGGGGGGCAGGGGGAGGTGGGGGACCCTTTTGAACGCGACACACCTCGGCTTGATTCGGATCACCTCAGGCATGTCTTATTGGAGGGGTCTCTCTGAGCAGCGGTCTGCAGACTTTTAGCTCCAGCTTTGAAGCTTAGCACAGGTATTTTGTTTTCCAAGTGCTGCGCAATATGCAGTAGAGTGTGCAGTAAAGTTTGAATTCACTTTAGAATGTTCAACACAGGAGAGACAAATTTAATAAGTACAATAAAAAACTGTTAACTAGAATATGAAAAAAGGTATTTATTTTAGTATACACAATAGTAGGGCTACACAATTAATCATTATTGACTCGAAATCTCAATTTAAGTTTGTGCAATTGTTATTGTTATTTAGATGATAGAATGTCCTCTGGAAAGAACTAATTATCCTGTCTTTATTGAAAAATCTTGTTGCCCCTGTAGTTTAGACCTCTACAAACATGTTCTGAAATGCATGGGATTCTTGTATTAGTTTATCAGTTCATATTTCAGTCTCTCTCAAATGTTAATGCTCCTGGACTTGTTTACTCTGTTGTGCACTCTGAAACAGAATCCTATTTTTTTTTAAACATATACAGTATTGCAAATCAACTTGCAATACTTAAAAAAAATCAGAATTCGATTTTTTTCCCCTAAATCGTGCAGCCCCACACAAAAGCTTGCTGTTGTTTTGTATGACATCTGAGCATATTTCTCGTCTAGACCAAGCATTTCCCAACTTTTCAGGTGGACACCATATACCATATTCATCCCCCACAACAGCCTGACAGAAGCAAGTCTGCCAATTTGCACCATCGAACCACTACGATGGTTCATATGTGGGTGAAGTGTCTTGCCGAAGGACACAGTGACAGTATGCACTAACGCGGTGGTACTTGGTATTCCCAGCCGTCTCACATCCAAGCACTACCCAGGCATGAGATTGGGCATTGAATAGGTGATATTATTTTATCACATTTTGCCTTTTTACTGTCATTATAAATTGTTTTATGTTGCCAAAGCACGTTCATAGTTTGTGAATGTCTGTTCACTGAAAATGGCATTAAAGCTTTTTTGATTCTGTATAGGTTGGAAAAATTCTTTAACTATAGTTTTATAATATTTATATTGAAAATAAATTTTTACCTTGCTCCATTTAGTGACTTACATCTCCTGAGACGCTGCTCTGTCTCTCACAACCCAAAGGACGACCTTTTCTGTAATAACAGTCACACACAGAGAGTGAGAGAGACTTTCTTTCCCAGTGCAGTGACTACCATTTTCCTCTCACTTTTAAGAGTTACAGTGTAGTTGTGTTTGATTGTGAAACTGTCAACAAAGAATCATGGCCGTCTATAAAAAACGTAACAACATTTTAAAGAGCCCAACCAAAAACACACCTTTTCCATGTGTTACCCTGAATGCACTGTTAGCTGTTCACATTACACACTGTCTGCTAGCTAGAGCCTAAGTCTCAGCGGTCTGCAGAAAGGGACTTCAGGGCATATTTTTCTTCCCAGCAACACAGCGCTGACATCTATTTACAAGCTGCCATGTTCAAACGCCTGTACATCAATGACCCTCTAATGGCGCGTACTGTAGACGTGATAAGAATCTGGCCTGCGATAAGCCCCTAGTTAGCACTTCACGCTAACATATAGAGCGCACTGTCACTAATACATTCCGCAGACAAACACGCTATTGTTTTGTCCCATTCGCCGTAACAGGTTGCATATTATTTGATAAGGAATGGGATACTGTTAGCCGCAGAGATAGACGGAGTTGACTGGAGAACAAAGTGCTGTCTGCGTTCGGGGGTATCAGACTGCACTGGGAGCGCTGCCATTGTTCATACATTAGCTAATGTCATTATCTTGTCTGCGCAGTCTAAAGGCCTAATCTCATGTTATAGGATTTACAGCCACCTCGCCTGATCTCATTGGGCAAACTGTTGGCACGGCGACAAAGGGAGAGGGCCAACACGCAGCTCCTGTAAGTAGTATCGATGTACGACGGCAACCCGACCCCCGCCCGCCCGCACCCGTTGACCTTTTCACCTCCGCCCCGCACTGTAAAATCACTTACATGAGATTGTTTGGCTCTGTGGCAGATCTATGGAGCACAACGGAAGAAAAGTTTTTAGATGAAAGTCATGCATTTAACAACAAAATACAACAGAAGAGGAAAGGAGGTTTGCCGCATAACAAGAAGGTTCCAATTTCACACAGTGGTGAGTGAGTATTCTCTGGGTACTAGAGTATTTCTCAGAGGTAGTACTCAAGCTAGATACTCCTCAACATGAACATCAAAGACCAAGAATGGTTGTCAGGCACTAATTTGTGGAGATTATTCACTATGGGAACTATAAAGTCTATCTGAACTAACCTTATGTTCGTGACCTAGATAAAATATACAGTAATTTTATGAGGGATCAAAACTAAACAAATATATAATTAAACTAATTTTAAAATAAACTTATACAAAAAAAGAAAGAAATATGAATATGTTATAATTGGCCCATGACCTCTGGTGTCCCTCAGGGCTCAGTGTTTGGCCCAATCCAATTTCTCTTGTATGTGTGTTTTTTTTTATCAATAATTAGCGGTTCGTATGTCTGTATATTACCTGTTGTTTAGCCAATATTTTTTCATGGTATTGGCAAATGTATTACTTCCTTTTTACCCATCCCTGGCTTTACTGTCAGGATTACCTAGCTAGAGGAAGGCTTTAGGTTTTCCTTTCTAATCGCATTACCTGAATGATATTAAGACAAGACTCAGTACATGAATATGGAAAAACTAGTTTAATAATAATAAAAAAAGAATAATAATAATAGTCAAAATTGTGTTTAATAGCAGTTGGAAAGTTTTTCTGTATGTAGGGGCTACTTTAAGCCTCCACTAAATTATACAATTCGGACATATATAAAGGTTTTGATCACTCTTTGTAACCTAGAGCCAGCCTATTTCTCTTCATCCATTCAACGTCCTTCCAATCTTGCCCTACATACTGTATAAAAGCCACTTCAGACTCTCTGCACCAACCCTACTTGCTCTAGTCTTATAATCGGTATCTTTTTTCTGGCACCTCCGGTTTACATTTCTTGCTTTATTTTGTTGACATATTAGACACAAATAAGTAAATAAATCTAGAGATGACTTTGGATATCGTATTTAGTATTTGAGTAAACTTGAGCTTACTGAAAATTGTCATAAAAAATCAAATTTAGTTTTGTTTTTTTGGAGTTTCGGAGAATATAGTCTGAAAATATATAGAAGTTTGATCACTTTCATTATAAATTATCCATTCTTTGTAATCTAGAGCCAACCTATTTCTTTTCATCTATTCAAGTTCCTTTCAATTTCCATAGTTCTTGCCCTACATTGTGTATAAAAGCCGCTTCACAGTCTCTGAAACAGCTCTAAATATGCTACAGCAGTGTTACGATCTGTATCTTTTTGGTACCTCCAGATTAAATTTCTTGCTTAATTCTGTTGACATATTAAATACATAAATAAAGCAAACAAAAAAATAAATTAAAAAAACAAGAATGATTTAGATATCTTTTAGTATTTGAGTAAACTTGATCTTAGTGGAAACTGGCATAAAAAATCAAATTCCAGCTCATTCTTTAGAGTTAAAATTTTAACAAATCAGGCATAGAAATAGATTGTTTGATTCTGGAAGTTGTGAAAAGTTTGGTGCTTCTTCAAGCTTCCAAAAAGATATCAGTACAGATTTTGATCACTCTCTTATTTTAAATTCTTTATTCTTTGCAATGTAGAGCCAACCAGTTTCTCTTGTATAAAAGCTGCTTCACAATCCCGTTTTTGCCCCAGCCTACGATCTTTTTTGGCACTTCAGATTAAATTAGTAAATTAGTAGGGTCTAATCAATACTTAAACTAGTATCGTTGAGCCTGTACTAATACTAAAAAAGTCACATTCACTGAACAGAAATGAACTTTTTCTGAATAGCTTTAGAATGATCTTGAGCTGTATCAGAACAAGTGTAAAACTATATAGACTAGTAAACGCCCATGGGCCACTATAGAACCTACCTGGACGACTGATATAGACTATAAACGCCCATGGGCCACTATAGAACCTACCTGGACGACTGAGGGATTACACAGATACATGATCTTCATGCTAACTTAAAAGAAAGTACTATGATTAAATGTTGAAAATCGCATTCTATTGTCTAATGCAATTTTTTTGTTGTCTCTCTCGTTCAATTTTTTTATTTTATTTTTTTTGTAGAGGCAACCTATTTCCCAATCGCAGTTTTTGCCCTACATACAGTGTAAAAGCCACTTCACAGTCTCTGGAACAGCCCTGCCTTGCTCCAGTCTTATGATCCCTATCTTTTTTGGCACCTTTAGACCGTATCCTGCTATTACAAGCCATTACGTTGATCTCTCCCCTGAGCTCCTTTGTGAATCTATTACTCCCATAATACCTATTTGTAATGCCATATTGCCGAACATGCTGGCTCACCTGTCTCGCAGCTGTCTCTCCGGCTGACTACACCTGCCACAATCCGCCATCATTTAGTGTCATTATCGGCTCGCCCAGTCACAAAGCCAGCAAAGGAATCCTAACCCGGTGTAAATGTCAGCTACTTTGTGTGGGTTCGAGACATTCCCACATTAAGGACGAACTGATTGTTCCGTACGGGATAGTGGGAGTGGATTGGAGCGTTTGATTTCAGATAATGTGCCAGGAGACAAATGCTACACAACCCGGCCGGGCATAGAATCTGAGTCTGTGAAAGCGGTGTGGATTTCATTGGCAGTTATTACAATTTGTCAGGTTTTATGATGTCAGTTTGAAGCTCATTGTCTGATCAGGAGACATGGAAGGTCTCGGTTTGTCAGCAGGCCCATCCTTCATCTCAGAGGTGGGATGTGTGGAAGAGGCTGGTGTACATCACACAGGTGGAGCACAGAGGAGGGACAGATGTAGGACTATGGAAAAGAGAACCCGATGCAAATTATTCATACCTGCTTTTTCTGTTCAACTGCTCACGTTTAGAAGTAAGTTATTAAGTAAAGTTATTATTTTTTAGCTTTCTACCATGTTATAATGTTCCCTGCGCTTGTGTTCTACATGCATTAAACCGGGCTGGCTCAGTCGTGCCTCCTCCAGGCTGAGAGGCTGTAGTCTATATGGTCACTTTGGCATCTATAGGCCTACGGATAGTTACATCTGTAAATATGGGCAGCTGGCCCAAGTCCCGAGGCCACGATCTGCCACTGTAGTTATGTATGTACACTACTAGTCAAAAGTTTAGGCACACTTTTTCATTTATTTTTCTTCTTTGTTTCCATGATTATTTGCATTTGTAGATTCTCATCAGCAGCATCAAAACTATGAATGACAAATATGGAATGTAGTAAACTAAAAATAAACCCGAAATAACTACAAACTTGTTTTAGATTTAAACAATTTAAAAAAAACTTAACTTTTGCTTTGAACCCTGGTTTGCACTTTTGGTATTTTTTGACCCTGAAGCAGCACAGCAGTGAAGTGAAAACCATTTCAGGAGACTTCATCTAGAAGCTCATTGTGAGAAGACCAAGGGTTTTCAGCACTGTCAACAAAGCAAAGGGTGGCTACTTTGAGGATTTGAATATAAAAAAAAAACATTTTGTTGAGTTATTTAACTTTTTTTTTTCTTTACTGCATAATTCTGTATTGTAGTAGTTTGTTATTGTCACTGTTGAGACTGGAGTTTGCGCCTAGTAGACCTACTGAGTGACTCCTTACATATAGGGAAAACAGCGTCTTATGTGACTTTTTGACAAAATCAGTGAACACCAGCTTAGATTCCGCATAAAACAAATTAACGTGCAGATTTAACATAGACTATCTCGTAGACATGAAAGAAATCATCGAAGGTCATGTAACTTGGTTGATATCAATATTACTAACAAACCTAATACCCAGGCGTCAAATTGATCCCGGTCAAACTCAAATACGTCTAGTATCCCTAAAGAGTCAGGCCTATTTGAAATGCAAAACTTCAAGACAAGGAAGATGCTGGGAATTATACATATGAACAACAACAATGTATAAAATGTATTTAAAAGGGACAACTTGATAGACTGCCTGAATATCTCACTTGTTTGTTGAACTTTGAAAACAAGCTCTCATGATTGTCTGTGTCTAAAATCTGGACATACTAGAACTAAAATAGGAAAAAATAAGTTTTTGGTTATTTTGCTTCCTAAAAACAGAATAGGACACGCAAAACTGTATACATTGGTGCCACAAATGCACTTTAATAATCTTGTCATAAACATTTATAATCACGCTTGCACCTGTTTTGAATGTTTTAAATGAACCTATGTAGTTATTTGTTTTGTTTGTTTTTGCTTGTATTGTTATGTATTTTAACAGGGCTTTCATGAAAAGAGAGTCTGGGTACTCTCATTGGGCTCTCTCCCTGTTTAAATAAAGAAAAATGAAATGTCATGCATCATATATTTGATGTCTTTCGTATGCACCTAAAATGTAGAAAGTAGTAAAAAAAAAAAAACTATGAGTGAGAGTGTCCAAACTTTTGACTGGTACTGAACGTAAAACAAAAACAGAATATCCTGGGTTGCTCAAACATGAAACACAATACACTTCCAAGAGGTTTTGATGAAGAACTGATTTACCATGGTTAATTAAAGTTCAAGGACCATTAACTGTAAATCTACATGAAGAATGATGTGGATAACTCTCATTTCACAACAAAGTCTGAGGAGTTTCCATAAGGAGGTAGCATGTTCTCATTGTGTCTGGGTGGAAGTCCTCCTGGTGCTCAAATTTCCTCTTTCAAACCAAGTCATGCACAATAGGCTAATCCTCCAACTAGAAACTCCCCACTTATGTATACCCTATATGTCAGTTATAGTGCAATTAAAGCTGCACTGTGTTACTTTTCTGATACAGAGTCTGCCACCTGGTTGTTTCCATGGAGACGATAATGTCTTTTCTGAAACATTCCACAGTATGACGTTAACTGTATCCATCATTCATTTATTCAATTACAAGTGTTTCTTAGAAATACCTAAAATACGCAAACTTACTGTAACGAGGCTCGTCTCTCCAAAGATCTGACCTATAACTGGTGACATCACCTGCCTGTCTCTATGGTTTAATACAATACTGTTTCCAGTCAAAGCAATAATATCTCAACGTTACAAGTATTCATGACAACCAAGTGGCAAGCTATCCACCAAAAATCGAGCTTTTTACCATGTTATAATTCTATCCCATCAGTTTTTCACAACTCAAGTTGTATTAGAATGATTCATGCATGTTTGAGTAATCTGTATTCTCCTGTATTCAAGACATCATTGCTCCGATCTACCCCCGTTTTCACAGCCCCCGGCAGACGGCCACTTATTTCTTTCTCAAATTTTATTCTTTTAATCAATGAAACACATAGGATTTGTGAGCGTTGCCTAGTCGTTTCGGCGCAGCTATCCAATGGAGGTGCCGACAGCTGCACGACTCTTTGTTGTGATGATGTTTACGGCGATGTCTGCTGCCACTGGGCACCGCAGTTTTCTAAACCAGAAGTCAGCAAACTTTTAATAAGTAATTTTAGATCAGTATCATGAATATTGTCAAAATTATAACATAATGGTGCACAGGTGTCATAGATTATAACTATATAGCAAACACGTGCACAATAGGTCTCCTTTAAGTATACAGACTGTTACCACCAGAAAGAAAGTTCAAACTCACCTGCATTTACATGAAGAAAAGCTGACAATGTCTATGGACCTTGTGGTCTGGAAACACGTTACATATTGTACATTGACTGTAACTTTGCAGACATGTCCTGCATGTAGAGTGTATGCGTCATGTTTAATATCTTGTTGGCTAATAGTTGCATTGATTGCTAATGTCATCGTGATCCAGACGGAGGAGCGGTCAACAGTGCAGGGCCTCTGTGTATTCATCACCCTCTGATTGGGCCGTGTCATGGTTAGCCGTGGTTAGCCGCTAGCACGCAGATAAGCATCGCTGCATGATTGGGCGCACACATTCTTAACATGGCTGACCCGTGACATCCCAGGGCCAAGCAGGAGTCCGTCATTACTAAACAATGCGCCGCTTTCTTCCGCTTATCTGCGCTGATGACATTGGGAGGTTCTGTATTAACTCATTAACCAAAAGACTCATCGCTGAAGGCATGAGAGGCTGCGGAGAGGGGACAGAGGGACAGCAGAGCGGCCAGGCCAGGAATGTCCCTCAACTGGAGAAATGTAATTAAGGCATGTTTGAAGATATCCATTTTGTGATTTGATTTTTTTTAAGGGACGTTCAAAGTAATAATGAGTTCAATATTGGTGCTAAAATAAATAAATAAACTACATATAATATACTACAGTTGGCTCTGTGCACTATGGCACATGCCTAGTTCCAATCAGATGGACAGGCGTTGCAAACTTCACCGAAGGACACTTCTGCTTTTAGAAAAGAACATATTTGTGTCTCAGAGCTAATGCTAACTTTTATTAAAAAGTTAAATCTAACATGACAACAAAATGTAGAAAATTTCAGCCTGTGGCATCTTTTTAATATTTATTAGGCTCAAAATTGTCATTAGCTCCAACACACAAAGATGTACCTTTCTTAACACAGAAGTGTCCCTTAGTGAGGTTTTCCTTGCATTGAATTATTAATCTTTAAAAATGTTATAACTGTCTCCTGACCTCTCTTGTTTCTCAAGGCTTGTTTTTGGCCCAATAATATTTCTCTCATATATGTCAGGAGTGTTTCAATCACTAATCAGCAAGTTGCAAGTTGCACCTCTATGTGACCTGTTCAAAGTATAGTCACATAGAGCCAGTATACATAAATTAACAAACAAAAATAATTATATCACAATTTTCTAGAGCATATAGATGTATAGATTTTGATCACTCAACTCGTGTACAGGAAGTTGCTTTATATTGTATTTAAGGGGTAACTTCAAACAGAGTTGGATTGGAAACGGACCAATAGAAGGAGTGGGAGGAGCAGAGTATCTGTGTTTGAGCATAGAGCTGTGTCAAACAGCGAAGAACCAAAACACAATTTCACCAAAAAGCCAGATCACCATCTTTGGCAGTTAGATCTTTGCTGACATTGCAAAACAAGGCTCTTCACTAAATGTGAGTGTGATAATGATGTTGTTAGAAGCACAGATTGGCAGCCACACATGATTAGTCAGCCTCGGGGCATGTAGCTCACCACTCCCAAAGTGTGACTTAGTAGTGAATGAATAATGTACCAAAGTGTTTACAGTACTGCTGATACAGTATTGTGAGTATTACTAGTGTCATTCAATCACTGCTAATTGTGTGACTAATATGTTATGGAAGACTCACAATGCTGACAGATGAAATATGAACAGAAGGGATGAGTGGATACAAAAACTCCATGTTTGAATAGGAATCTTTGTTTGACTAAATTTGTCATTGATTTAATGGACACAATTTGCACTAAAATTAATAAACTAAGACTAAAAAGAATCGAAGTTTAAAGTGATAGTATGTAACTTTCTGGAGATGGAAAGTCAACTGCATGATTCAATGGAAACAGAAAGTTAACAACGTACATCGGAACATTCTCCACGGAGATACAGGTTTTATGCCATACTGTGGAAGATTATAGGCAAAGGAAGAATATTTCCATAGAAACAAGTAGGAGAAAGTCCTCCTCCAGGCCAAATAATAGTCAGATTTGTGGAGATGCAAAGACCGTTCAAAGTAAGGACACAAGTTTTGGCCACCTCAGCTGGCTCCTATCAATGTGAAGGACCAGTGGCTCTACTCCGAGCTCTTGTGAGATCCTGTGGTTCCCGAGCTGGAACCCCTCCGGCCCCTGACTGTGCCTAGAAATTTTGTCCATAAAAACAATGAACAGAATCGGCGACAAAGGGCAGCTCTGGTGGAGTCCAACATGCACTACATTACTGCCAGCAATGCAAACACAGCTCCTGCTCCGGTCATACAGGGACCGAACAGCCCTTAGCAAAGGGCCCCGAACCCCATACTCCTGGAGCACCACACAAAGGACACCACAAGCGACACAGTTGAATGCCTTCTCCAGATCCACAAAGCATATGTGGGCTGGTTGGACAAACTCCCATGAACCCTCAAGGACACGATGGAGGATATAGAGCTGATTCAGTGTTCTGCCATCCAGGACGAAAACCACACTGCTCCTCCTGAATCCGAGATTTGACTATCGGTCTGGTTCTTCTCTCCAGTACCCTGGAATAGACCTTACCGAGAAGGCTGAGGAGTGTGAGGAGTGTAACACACTCACCGGTCCTTCTTCTTAAACAGAGGGACGACCACCCCGGTCTGCCAATCCAGAGGTACTGTCCCCAACCGCCATGTGATGTTACAGCGGTGTGTCAGCCAAAACAACCCTACAACATCCACAGACTTAAGACACACAGGATGGATCTCATCCACCCTTGAGCCTTGCCACCGAGGATCTTGCCAACTACTTCAGTGACTTCAGCCAGGATGAACGAGTTCGCTTCCACCTCAGAGGACATGCCAATGGGATTGAGGAGAAATATTTCTTCCATCATCTGACAACATTCCCAGTTGAGGACAACACTTTATAAACAGTGTTGGTGAAGCACTGCTTGCCCCTCCTGAGGCGTCAAATGGATCAAAATAAGCCAGAAGGAGCAACGTGGAGCTGTCCTCCAGTGGACCCACCACCTCGAAGAGGATCCGTAAGGGGCCAGTGCAGAGAGACCTGGGCGGCAGTCGAATAGATCTCTGGACATCGAAACTGGTTCTGGGGATATGGAAGGTGAGAGTGATTAACTGAAAAAACTGTTGGCTAATGCTAGCTAGCTTGTCACTGTAATGTTATTTGAGAGGGACTTGTTTAACAGCAAAAATCATCTTACCTGTTGTAGTTCCAGCTAAGTCAGTTCTTTATGGCCAGATCATGTTAGAATAAAGCTCAGATTAAGTCTAACGAAGCCTCAGACAGAGCAATGCCTACTGTTAGCATCACATCCCCAAGGAATGTTCATTACATCAGCTGCAAAGTATCAATATAAATCAGACACCTTTACCTTGAAGGTGCTGTACTAAATTTTTACTTAAAAATGCAAAAAAATAAGAGAACTAGTTCATTTTAACAGTTTGCAGTGGTCCAAAGTTACCTTATGCACTCTGAGCATCCTAATTATTCACCATGATGAGTTTATAAGCACATTTCACAATTTTCAGAGGACAGAGTGGCGATTTGCTTTGACTTTAAATCACACAGTGAACAGATTTGGACCTTAAGAGCTGCTTATAGAATATATCTGTACTGGAGCAAGACACATATCGCTCAAATACACGGAAAAAAAATGTGTACATTGCCTTTAAGAAATGAGTTGATGGTGTTGTATGCAGGAGAAAACAGGCCTACCTACACCACTGTTGTCGTCACTAATGCTAATGTGCTAGTGCCTCCTTGTTTATGGTCACATCGGCACAATTACACAGCGCTACACTCAGACACGCCGGGCTCTGCAGATGGATGGCTTCGGTCTTTAGTTGAACTGTAAATCCCACTGCGCTCCCAGAGGAATACAAGGCTCTATTTATGATTAAGAAAGAGCCTCTGTAATGGCCGCCGCTCCAAAGTTAGCCTGTTAGCCTGAAGTGCACCATCCTTGCGTTTAAGTGTAACGTCTCTTATATGAACTATTTTCACCTTCAGCTGTGACAGTGTTAACTTTTATAAATTAGAGCTATAATTAGTGTAGACTTATTCACTTTTTGGTCCCACTTGTACAGTTATTTCTATTTGATTTTCACCGTCTTTGTTTGCATTTTTATTTTATTCAATTTTATTATTATTATTTTTTTTAATCTTTCAGATCATTGAGAAAATTATAAAAGAATAAATAAAATACGATTAAATAAGAACACACAATGCATTACATAAGTATAAGGTATACTTTATGAGGTAGGTAAAATATACACAAACAACTGACGTTAGATCATAGACTGTGTATATAAATGGACCTAGCTAACACGCTAGCCGTTCCAAATAGGAAGCGATCGTGGGCGCGTTTCCGGCACCATCGACTCTGGCTTCAGTTCACTTTACATTGATAAATTGTCATCCCTCTCTCTATAACTGCTGCAGTGAGCCTCGTCATTTTGGTCTTAAAATATTCGCTCTACTTGATCCTGGTGTTTTTATTTCGCTATTGTGTCTCGCGGCTGTAATTCCAAATATGAAACTCGCCAAGTTCGTGCCTATAACTGCTAACCTCGATGAGCTTCATTTGGTTGGAGCAGAGCACTACTGGTGACGTCACACTCACAGTTCACTCCTTTTTTTTTTTTTTTTTTTAAATTACAAAGAAATACAGTTAACTTGCAATCAGAATAATAATTACGATTTCAGAACTTGTCCGAACTACTCATGAGTTATGAGCATTAATAAATATAGACTACAATATTATTCTATTCACAATTTCTTTGGGTTCAAACTGCTTTAGCCTCAGTTGTGTCAAAAACGTTTGGAACCTGAGAGGTGTTTGACCTGTGTGTTCAGGGACATGAGCTGCGAGGGCACTGATCATACCGTACACATCACACTATCATTATGGACACATATCCAGATTCCTCCCTTTTTCCCTCTCTATATCACCGTCTCTACAGTGCAGACAGGAGCAGACAGGAGCAGACAGGAGCAGACAGGAGCAGACAGGAGCAGACAGGAGCGTGGTGTGTGGCCCTCAGACAGCTCTGCCCTGAGGCCTCGGGGCCCTGTGCCAGTCCACACACACACCACAGCTCACTGCATTCACTGCTCTGTTACACGGAGGAACACAGGATTCTTTCTTCCTCTTCTGTAAATTTCTTCTCTTTTCTTCATAAAAATCACAACGTGTATTAGGTTGGAGTCATTCACTAACAGGCGCTTAACGATTTCATTCTTGTTTCAATGGAAGTGGTCTGAATTCCAATCAAGATTCATAAGTTTTTCTCCAGTTTCCAATTATTATCTTTTCTTCCTTTCTCACCCCTCTTTCTTTCTTCCCTCTGCCCCTTGCTGCCTACTTCTGTCTATCTCTCTCTCTCACACTGTATCTTGTCACACTTTTCCTTGCTCTCTTCCCTTCTTCTTCTTTCTCCTCCCCCCCTCTTTTTGTTCACTCTCTCTCCTCTTCTGTCTACTCTCTCACACACTTTAATGATTTCTCTCTCTCCTTTTCCTATCTCTCTCTCCCCTTTCTCACCTATTCTCCTCTCTCTCCCCAGTCCCCACCCCTCTCTTTCCTCTCCTGCCCCTTCTATCTCTCTTCTTCTTCTTCTTTGCCCTCTCCCCTGTCTTCGTAGTACTCTTACTTGAGTAGTATACTGTACAGTGTAACAGTATTTTTAAGGGTTTTTTTTAAGCTATTGAGCCTACAGCATTGCATATGTACCTCTCCACAGATCTGACCTGTAACTGGACCTGGTGGTGGTGCTTGTCTTCATGGAAAAGCATGGACTCTTCACCAAAAAGTTACATAGTGCCCCTCTAACATGCACCATTTGGAGGCAAATAAAATGCTGACAGAAAATTATTGAGAGTGAATATTGCTTGAATAATGTGTAGGCCTATAAAATATGTCATATTTATTTATTATTCCTTTAGCTGTTATTCAATCTAATTGGCTTTGTGCACAGTGGCAGCCGGCTAGTTCCAGTCAGAGGGACAGTCGGCCCGACCAGTTCCAGTGTAACGTAATGTCTGTGAGGTTTTTCCCGAGTCGCACTAAAATCAATAAATCCTGACCGATCAGGCAGTGAAAAGACACTTCTGCTTTTAGAAAGGTACATCTTTTTTTGTCAATGCTAATACTAACTTCTATTCAAACATTACATGGAACATAACAAAATTCAATTTGTTGTAAAGACGGCCCAATTATTTTTAGGTGTAGATTGTTTCAGTCAGTGGCATTATTTGAATATTTATTAGGCTTTGAAATTAGCATTAGCCCAGACACACAATGAGGTACCTTTGTAAACACAGAAGTGTCCTCCCGTCCTCACATGTGCAAAGTGTTTAACACATTGTCAGTAACACCCACCCACAGCTCCCTGTCCGCTGCCTGATCTGTCAGGATTTATTGATTTTACTGTGACTTGGCACAAACGACACAGACGTTACATTAGTGCGGAAATGGTGGAACCAACTGTACCTCTGATTGGAACTAACCAGCTACCATGATGCACAGAACCAATTTGTTTTTGCAGCTATATTGCATAAAACCAGAACAACTTGTATCAGTGGCTATATTCACATGCAACAAAATCTGATTATAATCTGATTTCTGTCTCTTTAAGATCATTTAAATGACATGTGAACTGTGAAATCCGATATGAGTAATCAGAAGGACCACGGAATCGGACGATTTTGCTGTTTACATGTCATTTAAATAATATTATAAATTTTAAAAAATCTGAATGCGCAAGTAACCGCAGCCTATGTAGCCAAGATTACATAAAAAAGGAAACAGTTATTTCAAATAAGTGTTGCTCAAGTAGATAAAACTACTAAAGTAAATGTACCTCAATATACTGTACGTGCTTCTGGTGTCACTTATAAATGACCATAAGCGTGTTATAGCAGTGGTGAGTAGTTGCTTGTATCTATAACAGAGCTTAAATTTAACAATATATTTGACTGTATACCTTATAGTAGGGTGACCAGACATCTCTATTTACCTGGGACAGTCCCAGTTTTGAGTCCTGTGTCCACTGTCCCAGCAGATTTATTCAAAACCAGTGATATGTCCCAGTTTTATACAAGAAAAGGTGTCCCTATTTTTGACCAACACAATCCCCATCAACAGTAAAGGGCGAATATATTGTCATTTGTTTAGCTAAAATACAGTGCTTGAAAATGACCATGAGGCAAAAAAATGTTCCCACAGAAGTCCCTCAGATTGTGACTGACCCACAAGTGAGTCAAGAACAGATATTGCAATGCGCTCCATCCCAACCCGGGTGTGTGCCAGTTTTGAATTTTGAAACGGTCACCCTACCTTATAGCGCCTTCACTTATTTTGCCATATTTTTAAACCAGACCCCGCTTATTCTAACCATTTCATTTCCAATTGTTCACAAAATAAACACAGTATCTTTACATTGACACATGCCTACCAGCAGTATATGTACTATTCTATATGTAAGTGCATGTAAAGGACGCACACACACATTATGACACAGATATTTATTGTATATCATAAATCATATCGATACAAACAGCTCCATCTTCATCATTATGAGAGAGACGTGTTTTTGTTGCGCTCCGGTCACCGCGCTATTACTGGCTGTTTACTTCAAAGCAAAACAAAACGCCGCTTTGGACCGCTAACGAGCTGCCCAAAGTGTTTACCTGCATGCTAATGGGCTAATGCTAATGGGCTAACGCTACGCTAACGGAGGAAACGCTGCCGGTATAAACGTAAACGGTCACATTTTTATACAGCACCGTTCCACCGTCAAGGCGCTCAAAGCACTTTACATTCATACGCCAGCGCGCGCAGACACTGGGGGCGAGGTGGGTCAAGTGTCTTGCCCAAGGACACAGCGACAGCATTCATATGTGGGAGCTGGAATTGCACCGCCAACCTGTGGGTCAGTGCATCTGACCGCTCAACTAGTGATGTTTTTTGTTTAGTTTTTTTATGTCGAGAGCAGGATTTGAACCGGCGACTTTTGGATCAGAGGAGGACCACTAACTATTACTACTACTACTAACTGAGCTACTGTCAAATACAGTTGTACATAATTATACAGTTTATAAGATTGTTTTTTTTTGTTGTTTCTTTTTTTATTTATTCCTATTAAAGTACTGTATTTACATTATTTGTACTTATATTCTGCATGTACTACTTATACATAACATACCAACTGAATGCCATTGTAGAACAACTCCACGGGGTCAAGACGGACCCTGAAAAAAAAACAGAAATAAAACCACTGTTAATCTGCTTCCTATTTAAAATGAGGTTGAATGATTGCGTAATATTCGCACACGAGTTAGAACAAAAATAAATATTAAATACATAAAATTAATAAGGCCAGTAACTTTCTTTTGTAACACATAATAACTACACCTTAATTAGCCTTAATAAAGCATAAACAAAGACTTAATTAATGAAGAAGTAGCTGAAGAATGATTCAGGTTCGGTAACTACTTCATGCTCTAACTCCTAATCCTAAAGCCTTATGTACGTAGTTGCTAAATCTGAGTCAATCTTAACTTTGAATGAAGTCTTGGGTGATGCTTTCTTAAAGGTATAAATACTGTAGTTGTTACGCTCTCTTCTATCATTTCATTTAACTTGGCAATGTGAGGTTTTCATTTTCAAATCACATTTACAGAGACTCTCCAATCATGAGTGTTTGTATTTGTGCACTTGACTTATTGTGATGAGTTCGGACATGAGAGCTGGATCTAGCGTATTCATCTGCAGAGGAAATACTGTCACTTTCAATGTATTTATTTGATCTGGGACACTGCACAAAAAGCATAAGTTTATAAAAATAAAATAGTGCTTAGTGATCAGACATAGCAAACACAGACTATTTTAAAAGGGAAAGTGTAGATAATATAAGGCTTCTGTGGAGTTCTCTTTTACAGAACATACACAGTAAGTGAATTGCATGAACTGTTTTCAAATGTTTTGTAAATTAAATATTTAAATTAAAAAAAAGTTTTTAAAATAAAGTCAGATGCTAACCTCCAAAGCGTTGTACAATCTTTATTTCTCGACCAGGGGTTAGGGGACAAAATGAATAAGCATTAGTGTGCCGAGGGCAAGGAGATATTTATGACTAAATTGTCTTCAATTATTGTGCTTTTATGGAGATAGACTCCTATGGGCTCAGTTTCATCTCCCGACAGTCTTTTCAGTGCAAAATTCAATCAAAATAAATATTTATTCCAAAACTCAGCACAACTCGCTGGTCAAATCAGACCCCCTGGAGGGCCAAACTCGGCCCGCGGGCCTCACTTTGGGCACCCCTTTTCTACACAGTACAAGTATTTCAGACAGCATGGTAAAAAAAAAAAAAAAAGGCTTAAAAACAAGTAAAAGTATTCAGACAACATGGTAAAAAAAAAAAAAAAAAGGCTTACAAGCAGATGTAAGACAAGACACCTTAAATCTATTTGATTCTATTGAGATAACTCCATTTGCGCAGCGTAAACCTGATGCCCCGCCGTGTTCTGGTGTAAAAGTGAAAACGCCCCCACGGCCCTGTACACAGTCGACAGTCGTGTAATTACAGCTCCATGTTGCTACCACAATCACATTACAGTAAGTTACCGTAACCCAATCCTGAAGCGGGCGCCCGCGGGCCAGTCTGTCTCTGCCTGTCTCCCCCTCTCCTATGTCCCGCCCTCCATCTGCAACCGCTCACTCCCATTGGCCCGCTCGCCCCGCTGTGTCTGAGGAGAGCGCAGGGGCCAGGTCAAGTGTCTGACTCCACGGGGACAGATGGGCTTTGAAGTGCGCTGCCCAAGGGCACTCCAGCAGCAACGGCAGCTTCTACGGGCTGAGAGCACTTGTGGCACAATTCCCAGTAGCCCAAACTGTCCCACACCAGCCCGGAATTGAACCATTGACCTCTGGATATATAAGGTCTGTTTTTACTTAAACGTGGTCGGGATGAGTTCAAATTAGCATCTAAAATGAATATCAAAATTACTTGCTGACAAATACAATTAAGTCTGACAATATATTTCCATCTGAGCGCTAGCTAAACATGTTAAATCTAGCAGATATCTGAGAAAAGTATCACAAATGTATCACGGTTATTCTCTGTAATCAGTAAATTATTATTGTCATTTCTATTTGTGTGAGTGAGAAAATCTGTTTAAAGGTACAGTATAGAACTTTCTGGACGTGGCATGTCACCCTCGCGATTCCATGGAAATAGAAAGTTAAAACTATAGTTCGGGACATTCTCCATGGAGATCAATACGTTTTTATGCCAGACTGTGTGAGATTACAGCCGAAGGAACAACATTTCCATAGAAACAAGCAGGATGAGGAAATGAAAGAAAACTGAATTTGTAGTCGTTCTGAAGTAAGTATCAACTCCATAGTACTTCTATTTACAAACTGCTACTCTCAAATATCCAACAGCTATGTCAAATACACGCTCTGAATACTTTTCGGGCAGACATATTTACTGCATAAGAACAGCCCTGACCTCCTTTTAAAGCTCCCAGGTGCTTGAAAACCCAACTGAGACTTCCTTCTTACCCACAGTAAATAATAACTGTTGTCAAAGAAAGTGTTCTCAAAACTTTAAAGAGAGGGTATTATGTCGAGTTGATCTTTTAAGCTTTTTATTGTGTTATAACGTTGTTCCCTCATCAAAAACGTGCCTGAAGAGGATTTAGACGTCATCCGTGCATGTTTGAGTAATCTAGTGATCTCTAAATATACAAAAACATGATACAAAACTGTACAAACTTGATGCGATGTGCAGTAGTTTCATTAGCGGGATGCGCGCTGATTGTGTTGCGCTAGCGCTCTGAAGGGGGAGCGACTTAGCGCGGAGAGTAAAGGGAGGGGAGACTCAGAGCATCAAAAAAATGAAAATGAAACTTGCTATTTTCGTAGAAGTAAAATACCTCCTCTTTAAAGGTGCTTTATATCGGCAAGGAAAAAAAAAAACAACAAGTTACCGGTCAGATCTGTGGAGAGGCGACCCCGCTCACAGTAAGAACGCACGTTTTTCAAGGTGCCATTTTGCAAGTACAACAGCTGTAATTGGATAATCAGTCAGATAGGTTTGTTTGTTCAAGCAAAGTCATTTCCACGGAGACGAGCAAGTGGCAGACCCTACAGAAAAGTTACGCAGCGTGCCTTTAATGGCCTGAATGGTTTTATTGGTTTCATTTGTTTGGGCAAATGAAAACGTACACATAACCGATTTGCTTACCAAATGTATCTACAGCTGTCAGTGACGTTTCAACCCAGAGCACAGGACACACTGAGCTTCTACCAGTTTAACTCTCAGTAGCAAACGTAACTTAGGGTTAGGGTTATGTCCATTCTTAATAGAAATACAAATGTTTGTTGTCTGTTTCCCATCATGCCTCGTCTCGATACAAAAACATCTACCTGATTAATCTACAGTGTAAAAATGTGTTGTCATGTCGTTGCCATATTACATGTCTGTATATTTTAAACAGGGAATTGTGGATATCTTGTTTAATCTGTTATATTTTACTAAAGAAATCTTCAAATTTTGCTAAATAGTCAAATTTTTACACACTTTTCCACCTTCACTCAAAGCGCTTTACATCAAGGAGCCGCTCACCCTCTCACACACACATTCATACACCGCAGACACCGGGGGCGAGGTGGGTCTTGCCCGAGGACACAACCGCAGCATTCGTCCGCGGGAGCCGGGGTCGCACCTCCAACCTGTGTGTAAGCGGATCTGACCGCTCTGTTGAAGATGTTTTTTTTATGTCGAAAGCGGGATTCAAACCGCCAACCTTCGGAACAGCGGACAAACACTGATACCACCTGAGCATCTGTCGCCCCAATTTTACCTTTGACTTTGAATTATGGATTATATATAAAGTATAGTGAATAAGTGAATAAAGGAAAATTACAACTTGTAGTAAGATTGATTCTAGTCTCCCTCTCACTCCTCCCTCCTCTCCTCTCTCCTTTCCTCTCTTTCCC
>KN473598.1:8654-26465 GCA_000787095.1 Periophthalmodon schlosseri
TTGTCCTCTCATTTGACCCATCTCCAGATCTTGAGCTAGTTTTGGTCAGGACTAACCGATATCAAATGAGAGACTGAAAATACATTTTATTTCCTTTAAACACAAACAGCGTATGGTAAAAATATGATCCAGATGTGTACTGTAAATGTTATAACAGCTTGGTAAAAAGTACAGGTTTAATATTATGAGGCATTTTGGGCAGTATATCGTCTTATTTCACCGGTTTATAGACCAAAATGAGATGTCAGCTGAACCAATATCTTGGAATCGATATCTGATCCACCAAAATGCTCAATATCGGCGCTGATATCCGATACCGGTATCGTATCGATGCAGCCCTAGTCAGTACTACTTTAACTGGAGGATTCGATATATGGTGCATGTTTTGGGTTGATGGGGGAAACCAGAGTGCCAGGAGGAAACCCATCCAGAAGCATGCAAAGAAAGGCAGTGACCTGGGAAACCTTCTAGCCACTGAGCCACCGTAAGATGACCTATTCTGCTCTTTTTAAGTATTTAGAACAAAACTATAACAGGTATAGAACATTATTATGACTCTTGTGATTTCAAAAACAATGTCCAGATGATTGCATAAGTTTTCTTCCATGTACTGAAAAAATGAATGCAGGATTTCATATCGGCAGTTGGATACTCCTGTACTCCTGGCATTTGATCTGGAGGATCTGGGGACCTGTTATTGTGGACGCCCACTGCTCCATCAAGCACAGAAAATACAGATGAGATGAAAGAGTGAGGGTCTATGTGAAGTTATTCCCCAAACTGCCTCTCTGTCAGATGGATCAGAGCGAGGAAGAGACGGGGTATACTTCTGTGATCACATCTGTGCATTATAGCCCTCCTGCTGTGCCCAATCAAAGCAAGAGGAAATAAGAACAATTCCATCCACAGCCCTCATGTGAAGGCTCTCAACAGTAATTCAACTTTTGAGGAAAAATTCTTTTTTTGTTTGATTTTTTTTTTTTTTTTTCTTCATTCAAGAGATCTCACTGTCAATTGCTGTAATCAGAAAGTAAACACTGGGATGAGTGATACATTTATATTTTGTAAAACATTATATTCATGGGACATTAAAGTGGGACTAAACACCTAAACTCTGCCCACAACCACATTTCAAATAGAGTTGCTAAACTGAGCAGTGCCTGGAGGACTAAAGGGGTGAGTGAGGAGGAGGGGCGGGGTCTGGAGGTATAAGGAATAGTGTGATTGGTTGAACAGGTATCTACACTTCAAGCTCTGCCCCTGCAGCCAAGTGTCTGTCATCAGAAACACCTGGCTGTTATCAGGGCAGTCTTGTGTGATGTCACCAACTACTGGAAATTGCAGAGGCCACACTATGATTTAGATATTTTTGACCAGAACATTGCAAATTGACCCGCAAGTTGCCAACAAAAGGAATAAATAAATAATATAGTGCTATTAAAACACTATATACACAGTTTTGTTGGAAAAAATGTGTTGGGTTCCACTTTAAACATGTTCTTATTATGAAATAATGTTAGTATATAATTGTGTGACTGAATATTATCTTCTCGCATTATGTTTTGGATTTCCCACTTTCCACCCACACGGAATGTAAACATTTTAAGACAGGGTACAAAATGCTGACACTTCTGTACACATTTGACACAATCAGGCCCCATTAGAGTGAGTGAGATCTGTGACAGCTGAGCAGACAGAGAGGAGAGAGGGACAGGTATTAGACTAGAGCTTATTATAGAGTGTGCTCTCACTTGTTTTATAGTAGTGGCACCCACACGATTCATTTTCTGGGTGCTATGTCAGGTGGGTAGCACTCAGTTACATTTACCTGAGTAACTTTTTAAAGAAATTGTACATTTCAGAGTACTTTTCTAGCAGCATACTTTTACTCCTACTTGAGATTTTTTTTTTTTTTAAATTGAAGTAACAGTACTCTAACTTGAGTAAAAGTTTTGGTTCCTCTTCCCCCTGTGAGTAAGTCTACAAGTGACAAAAAACATTTGTGTTTCTTGCAGCTCCTTCAGATAAGATAAAAGTCGTTTTCACACTTAGGTCGACGTTAAAACAACTGTAGATACACACTATATTATTACACTATCATATCATTAATGTTTCTGTTCTTTTTAAATTGCATGATTTTAGCTATCGCTCCCCAGCTTGTTGTCATAGCAACCCACCACATGACTGACAGCTCCAGCAATCCAGCACCAGTGACTTGCAATCAACACTGATTGGGTATAAAAGGACAGGAATGAACATGCCAGGCAGGCAGAAAGAGGAAAGGAGAAGGAGAGGCAGGGCAAAGGTTGCAGGCGGTGACGTTGGAGATGATACTGGTAGTGGTGCTGAGAGCGATCTTATGGCTGTGAGATGGGCCCGGTGTGGGTGGGAGTGCTCGTCCAGTGTGCTGTGTCCACAGGTCAGTGCTCAGAGGTGACACATCTCACATAAGTGACAATGAGGCTCCCGACACCTGATCCAAGCTGGTTTTATAAAGTTTGACCTTTTATGTCTTTACTCATTTTAGCTAGTTTTTATTTTTACTGGGCTTGTTCTTTGTTTTAACGTCTGGTTTTAGTAAATATATATTGCAATGTATTTATGCACCACTCCGACTCTCACTGCAGTTTTATTTTACAATAATATCATTTTAATTCAGCCTCTCCATAAACAAACCTTAGATAAATATCACGTCTCTGTGAAAAATAAAATGAAACTTATATTCTAGGGTTTTCATTAATATGTTTTCTCTGTTTGCTCCATTCCTTCTGTTTACCCCAATATATTTATACAGTAGATCCGATGACTTTGGTGTGTGAACAAAATCCACTTTTAATTTCCACCAGGGTCGAACACAACTGAATAATTCAAGTATCACTGTCAGCAAACACAAAACTATGGCAGTGTAAGTTATCTGGAAAATTTTGATGCATTTTTGAAGAACTTGAAGCGTTCATATTTTGAAGATAACTACGGATTTAAAGTAGTGCAAAGAGGCAATTTTGAAGTTTGGAGGACATCACTAATCCATGTACCGTGGGGGAGACTCCCAGCACAGCACTGACTTTAAGTTTATTACCATAAACCAGGTCAAAACATTTGACTCTTAAAATGCAAATTATTTTACCATTGAAAACTTAACATTGAGTTTGAGACAACAAAACAAGTCCACATATGACTTTATAATTTCCCATGGAGATTATACCTTATCTGCAAACCCCACAGACAGTTTTAAATAGGTTTCAGCTGCAGCTCACTTGTTTAATGGGTCCCAATGGGCTCTCAGCTCCCTCCTGGACTTCAAAACTTAACACTGTACCCATTTTTTTCATGTTTTGCCAGTGTAGAAATACTGTAAAAGCATCTTGGGGTCAAAATAAGTCTGCTGTGTGCTGGTTGCATCTAATTCAAAAGTGTTTTTATTGTCCGCAAAGTAATGTTAGTGCGCTGTTAGCATACTAGATGTTAGAATAACTGTGACTGCAAAACTCTGCTCTGGCTTCTGAAACACAGATAAAACAAACACTTATAAACACATCACGGTAAAGAGTTTGGATGTAAAAATAGATTGTAAATATGTATGTATATATATTTTTTCATGGTCTACATTTGTTCTGGTTGTTGTGTCCTGGTTAAATTCTAATACGACTTAACTAACCCTGACTCTGTGGTGATTCAGATTCTGATATTTACAACTGATCTCTTTAGTACAGATTTACACTGCAAAAAGTATTCTCTAGGTAGGTTAAAATTTCTTGATTTAAGACTGTATTATTATGATTTGAGTAGATTTGACTTGTTCCATGGTCGATAATTTTACTTAACAAGATATATTTTCTTAGATCAAGCAACATAAGATTTCTTCTCTTATTTTAAGTGCAAAGTCCTGCCATTTTTCTTATTTTAAGTATAACAGATAGGTTTTTTTGTTCCTTTTTTGAGTACAAAAGCTCTTGTTCTATTGGTAGATCATTTTACTTGCCAAGTCAAATAAAAAAAAGTCCACAAGTCTATGTCAGCCATGCTCCCACACAACAATTCTCCATAAATATACAAAAACATGATACAAAACTGTACATAACTTGATGCGATGTGAAGGAGTTTCATTAGTGGGCTGCACGCTGATTGTGTTGTGATTGTGTAAAGGGAGGGGAGATTCAGAGCTTCAGAGTTCAAAAACATAGCCTGTATATATAAATGGACATAGCTAACATGCTAGCTGCCGTGTTCCAAATAGGAAGTGATCATGGACGCGCTTCCAGCTCCTTCGACTCTGGATCCAATTCACTTTACAAAGAAGAATTGCCGCATCTCTCTCCATAACTACTGCTGTCAGTCTGGTCATTTTGGTCTTAAATGTTTGTATTTTAAGCGCCTGCTCCCTGCTAACCCAGCGATGCGGGTAGGAAGGGGCGTTACCTTCAACAGTCTCACTCCAGATTGGCTCTTTGGTTGCTATGATATTCACTCAGAAATTCCAAATATGGAACTCAGCTCCAAATTGGCCCCTATAACTGCTCTAGCCTCGATGAGCTTCATTTGACTGGAGTTGAACACTATGGGTGACATCACACTCACTTAGTCCACTTCTTTATACAGTCTTTGGTCAAAAACAAAAGTGAAACTTATAAAACATGTTAATACATTGTTTTTGATGAATATAGCACTTTCAAAACAATAAAAGGAAACATGGTGATCTAAAACAGTTTAATCATAATCCTAGTTATACCCAAATCTTACCATTGGTGTAGTCTTTCATTTTTAGGTTAGTTTTTCAAACTTTTAGAATCCTTGTATCTTCACCCTGCTTCACTGTGTTGCGCCAGTATCTTGTCCAGAAACAAATCGATCAAAGTGCTATGGAAAGTCTTATGTATTATGTATTATTCACTTCTATGTTCCCATCTCCGTGGGGACACAGTTTGAACAGTTGTTGAGGCTACCCCTGTTGCATCAATAATTAACACTGGCGCATAAATTTACAGAAGCATGAGCCTGTGAACAAAATTGAAAAAAGATGGAATAGTTGTTTGAGTTTTGAATTGTTTTTCTTCAGTGTGGTAAAACCATAAAAAGAATGAGTATTTAAATGTACTTTTTACCAATTTGATGTTTTTGAGTGACAGCCATTATAAAACAAATTAGAATGGTTTAGCTCAAATGAGAGCGAGAGAAAATATGGTATAGAGGAGGGAGAGTGAACATATGGAACAGAGGAGGAATGGTGAATATATGGTACAGGAGGCCCAGAGGAATAGCAAATAGGAGGAGGATGTAATGAAGGAAGACATGTGGTTTGTTTGTGAAGAAAGGTGTTAAAAGTTTCATTCATTGCACAGCTCATGTTTACTTCTCCAATATCCCATAAAGAAATCCTTATTTTCAGGACATACAATATGATATAATAACTTCAGATGAGAGGAAGGAGGGCTATATAACTCTATGGGTAATTCACTGTTTTTCAGAAAGTGAAAATCAAAAAGTTGAATCTTATTATTTGCGAGGAAGAGGGTCCATAAACTGCGATTAATCTTGTGGTTTAAAACTCCTTTTGAACAGCAAGAGGAACACAAGTGGTTGAATAAAGCATTGGATTTCTATAGCTCCTTTAAGATACCCAAAGTGCTGTACAGTGCATTATTTATTTACTCCATACTCAGTGGTGATAAGCTACTATTGTAGCCACAGCTGCCCTGGGACTGACAGCATCTCCCGTTATGCGCCTGCCAATCTGCGCCATTGGCCCCATCCGATCACCACCAACACTTGTGCACACAATACGTTCATACTAGGCAATGTGGGTGAAATGTCTTGTCTAAGGACCACAATGACGTTTTTGCCACTGGCGCCCCATTGTGGTACCTGATTTTCCCAGTGGTCTCCCATCCAAGTACTAACCAGGCCTGGCCCAGTTTAGCTTTAGTTTTTGTGGATTTTTTTTCCACAGCATGGAATAAAACCTTTTTATTTTTTTTCCCTGGAGAGAGTTCCAGAGGATGGTTATAACTTTCTATTTCCATGGAATCATGCAGGTGACATGCTACCTCCAGAAATTTACACAATGCTGCGTTAATATCATGCAGTGTGAAAAGGCCAAACAAGACCAAACAAAAGTAACACTGTAATGTTTAATTATGAACTGTAATGCCAGATCTGAACCGCAAACTCCAGCAAATCCGTGACTCTTGTTGACTGAATCAGACCAGTATCCTACAATAAAGAAACTGTGTATTTTTGTGGCTATACAGTGAACGCAAAGCCTCCAGAAGACAGCTTACACAATGTTTAGACGAGCTCAATGGCTTTTGCATCCTGTAGCAAAGTTTGCCCCAATCCTAAAAACTTAAAAAGTTCACAGCAAAGGCAGAAAGTTTCACATCTGAGAGAAAAGAGAAGGAGAAAGAAACAGGAGAGTTGACTTCACAGCAGTGGCTCTATGGCTCGTGGACAGGATCAGATCAGTTCAGACTTATATCACAATTTCACTCCCTCTGGACTTTTTCAATCCAAATTTGAAAAAAAAAAAAAAAAAAGTTCTGGTTTAGTCCTAGTGTAGCCCTTTTAAAGTTTATATACTTCCATCCCTACCAGGTATATCTTGAGTTAAGAACATGATTGAAAGCTCAGACATTTTTTTTTTTTTGCCATAATTTCAGATGTGGGACCACTATCTAACATCTACAGGCTTCATACCTGCTGGGAGGAGTATACTTCGTGGACTCCAGTGGTGCCTACTCTGCTCTCACTTCAAACCCTATAAAGTTCTCCAAAAGTGCCGTTTAGGTCCAGAATTACACCTCAGGAGAGTCTGACAGATGTGGGCCTCTGATCACAGCTGGATATGGGATTTCCACTTCCTTCAGATGGATCAAAGTTTTGTTTTGTTTTTTTTTTTGTTTTTGGAAAGCTTGAGTGAATAAATGAATTTCAGTGCATCAAAGAGACACAGAGATTAAAGACTTTAGCATGGTGCTTGTATTGCATTAAGATGAACCCCAAAAGTTAGTATACATTGCAGGTTGCATTTTAAACTACTGAAAATTAAGCCAGTTTCAATGCTGTTGGTGCAATGCAGTTTCAAGGCCAGTTTCAGTCCAGCTGGTTTAAACTTGATCTGATCAACCCTTTTTTTAATCCTATTAAACTTTGAGTGTTTGAGCACTTGCTCTAATGACATGTGAGTCAAGCGACAGACCCAGATCGTGTCAGAGAAGGCGTGGAGAGACCTTCTTTAATGTTAAATTTATTTAACAATTTATGATGATTATTTGTGATTATTTATGTTTTGATTTGTTGTATTGTGATTTTAATGTCTTTCTTATTCTGTAAAGCACTTTGAATTACCTTGTGTATGAATTGTGCTATACAAATAAACTTGCCTAACTTGCCTGCCGACTCATTACAACTCCTCCACTTTGCATCAGTGCAATTTTGCCTTCAAATCAGGCCTGCTTCTCCTGATCCATGGGACACTGGCTGCAATTTATATGTCAAACTGTTCAAGTGTCTCACAATGTATATTTTATCCTATTCATGGGTTTCTTCTTCCTGTTATATACAACATTTTGAGGACTTTTTCCTGTTCAAAGGATAATATTTTATTTTAAATTGTTAATCACTATGGCCACAGTCCAAGTTTTTTTTTTTTTTTTTAATCATTCTGAAATCCATGGATAGACTTAGGTCACCTCCTTTTGCCCTTGGACCAAACCTCATCGATCCCAAAATATCCATACACTGATACAGACTGATTGCCTGACCAGCCAGTTTCTTCTACATTCTGTTCAAATCCAGAAAGGTCTGGAACCAGACCATACAGCATGAAACACCTCCGTCCTAACTTGGGACAGTCCAACCATAGATGCTAATTCACAGCACGTGTCTCTCAAATGCAGCAGACATCTCTTCTTGTAAATTCTTGTAACATTCAGAACTAAATATATAATTCTTTTACCTGAGATAACTTACAGTTTGGTGCATTGATTGTTAATTCTGCAGAAATCCGCACTGTATCTTAGTCCTCTGCATTATTTTTTCCTCTTTTTTATGTGTAGGCCATCATTTTTTTTTTTTTCTCGAATGGACCATGTCTCTCTCCAATTGGTTAATCTGTCTGTCAGTCACTTCCTGTGAAATCAGGGACCCTCTTGTCTTTCTAACATTTTGTCAGAGCATGTGGTTCTGGCTGGCCAGGTAAAAAGACTGAGGAATCCAAAAGTATTGATTCCAATCCAAAAAGATGTCTATAAATATGCCTTTTTTGTATCAAATTAATCAATCTTTTAAAGGCATTGCTTTGTTTTAGTTTAGCTACACATAGTGGTGGTTTTCAGTTTCTAGACTGTGATGATATCATAGTCCAAAAAAAAACATTTACAAATGAACCTGATCAGTGCTGTTACTGACAAGACCCAAGAACTCACTGTGTTACAACTGAAATTTGCATCTCAACAGTATTAATGTTTGCTGCCCCCATCTGTATTAAATATTACTGGCCTATAGAATGTTGTGATGTCATCTGAAATCCAGCCATATAGATCAGTTCAAGCTAGCGTGGAGCAAAGATAACGATAGCCCTAAAACAAAGTACGGTTATTTATATTTAGGAGAGGAGTTTCAATGCATTTTATGCAAAACTTATAGATTAATATTGGGATACTTGTCATAGAATTACTTGGTACTGGATCGAAATAAAAGTCACTGATATCGCCCATCACCAATTCTAGTTACACATTTTTACACAGATAAAACTTTACCAGTGTTTGCATCATAAATCAAAAGATCTCCAATTGAATTTGAGCGCTTAAGTGTTACCACCAGAATGAAAAGTTTTGCCCCAGAGCCGTCCACAAAAAGACCTCACAGCCTCTGCAGGTCTGTGTCAAGGTAATGCATGCATTTAGAGGATTTATTTTTGGGACACTTTCAGAGCCAGCTTCCAGTGATAGTTTAAATGTTTCATTCTTGACACCAAATCAAACCTTATCCATTTCAATGTAGCCTTGTTTTAATAAGACTTAAACAAAACAGACATAATGTGATAGTGTAACTTCATCTTGCATATAATTATTAAATGTATAAACAATAATTGCACTGTATATTTACTAGTAATAACTTAACTTAAAGCGTTATTTTAACTCCAAAGATTTTTAAAAGTAAAAATAAAGTCAGTTTTAAGGAATATTTCTACTTTAAAGATCTTTTATGTTGTTTCCTCTTCATAAATGTAGATTGTGTTTTGTTTCATTCAAGTTTGAACAATCCTGCATATTCAGTCTGTTCCACTTGCTGATGTCATGAGGTGGTCTCCTCCTTTTCCAGAAAGATCAACTTTGAGCGTGTCATGCAACATCAGTTTCCATTAAATGAATGTTAATTTGCAAATCCTTTAGCTGGATTTCAGCATTGAAACTGGCAACACAAATAAGAGAATCATGTGAGGCTTATTCTGCTTTCTGATTGGATAACCAAAACAGCTTGTCCATTATGTCTAATGATTTTGTAATGAAGAATAAATCAGCATTAGAATTGTTATCGGTAAAAGCTTTATTTGATTTGACCATGTCTGGTGCAAATCTGGGGACACAGATACGCCCTATTTATGAAAGTCAGTCTGAATCGTACATACTGTTCCTTTAAACGTGTATTCTGACTTGCCGTTGCCTGTCTCTGCCTCTGTCATGGTCTGAAGATAAACTGGATAGAGCTTCTACAGTCATGATGTCCCAGGTAAATTACAGAGTGAATGGGAACACACAGCTCCAGTTCACCACAGTGATGAGTGGAGAGGCCTTCTATAAAACATGCTCAAGAAATAGGACTGTGTATTTCTCTATGAAGTTATGGACTGACAAAAGCTCATATATTACACTCCAAGGTCAGATCTGAGTGCATTTCAAAGCTCTTAACAGACTGAAAAGCAATGCAGTAATCACAACATGTTTACTGTGATAAAGGTGAACCTCTGAAATTGTGCAATGCTCATGAGACTTTCAACTCTCAAAACAAGCTTTGATGAACATTTTTCTTCATAAGGGTGTATAAGTATTTTTTATACAGAGGGATATCAGTCTGGTCCCCATGAGTCTAGAGTCAGGCTCAAACACAGCTGTGCATATATTTATTTCAGACACATGTGAAACGAAGGAGCTCATTGGTAACCCATTATATTGAACAAAATGAAATTTCTCTCACCTCAGATTATTTGCTCATTCAATGCTGCAGAAGTTTGTGATTGGGTATTTTTTTGCTTTCTTTTTTCCTCATGAGAAATCCTTTTGTTTTTATATGGACAGACCAAATATGTCCCTGATTGGCTAAAGACAACGCAAACCAAAGTGCGTCATTTGAAGCACGTCAAACCCACACGTCAACACACTCTGCACGTCATGGGTCGTAAATAGTTTTTAAAAACAACTTTCTCTGCAGATTACATATAAAATGAGAGATACAGAGCGAGGTTCTGAGAGCAGAGGAAAGGCGTAATAGTGAGTGTCCCTGCACAGACAGAACCAGGAGTGTAGGAGGTGCTTTCTCTACCTCTGCTGTGGCTCTCGTCCCTCTCCTCAAAGTTTCCAGCGCTTCTTCTGTCAGTCACAGAGCAGAGACCTGTCTGCACTCACCACAGAAGTGCAAAAATCATGTCTTTTCAGCCGCGGCACCACTGACAAATTTGACAAGTTTCATTTGAGGCACAGGGTCGAGTGTCTGGTGTGTGCAGACTCATAGAAAATAATGGAGATACCTTTTTTTGCCGTGCGTCAATCACCTGTCAATCACGAACCATCTGAACTCGGGGAGACTCAACAGTGAACAGTGATCTTTGTGAAGTATTGGAGAAGTGTGTGTTCTAGGCCAAGTACTTATTACCTGTGTCCGGTCCCTCCATGTCCCACCTCATTCAACTATTTTGTCCCTATTTTGTACAATCTTAGGTGGTCATCCTACATGCAACCCACACACCTCCAGTAGACGTCACCATTGCTTTCAGGCCTAATTAACCCCATGTCTTATATTGAGTTTCTGCTCTGATAAAGAACAACAACCTCTTTACAAATGCTTGTCTCTTGGAGCGGTAATAAACATGAAACACTCACACAGCCTCAGCTCTGATAAGACCTGGGATCAAACTGTTAGCCAGCAGCAGTTAGCACAGCAGGGGCGCGGTCCAATTTTATACATCCAATATGGCCGACACAGAGGGTCTATAAAGGGAATATTTCACAGCAGAATCAGAACAGACTGTCCACTTGTTTGTGTCTCCATTATGAGCTTGTTGCTAAAAGGGAAAGTTACATAAGGTAGCTTTAAAGGCAAAATAAAGGGAGATCTTTGCAAGAGTGTGTTGTTTTGAAAATGATTGGCTTGTGATTGCAAAGAATTGTAAAATATATTATTCTAGAGTAAAATACAACTGTTACTGTGAAACAGGTTTATTCCAGTTTAAACGTTAAAAAGTGTCAGCAAACAAGAAAATAACCTCACAAAATCAAAATTTACTCCTTTAGTCCTGATTCAGTCCTGGTTTAGTCCTGGTTCTGTCCAGGTCACATCTACACCCTGTCCATCAATTTAATCCTAGTTTAGTCCTGGTTTAGTCCTAGGTTAGTCCTGGTTCAGTCCTGATTCAGTCCTGGTCACATCTACATCCTGTCCATCAATTTAATCCTAGTTTAGTCCTGGTTTAGTCCTAGGTTAGTCCTGGTTCAGTCCTGATTCAGTCCTGGGTTAGTCCTGGTTCAGTCCAGGTCACATCTATACCCTTTCCATCAATTTAACCCTAGTTTAGTCCTGGTTTAGTCCTGGTTTAGTCCTGGTTTAGTCCTGGTTTAGTCATGGTTTAGTCCTGGTTCAGTCTCGTTTCAGTCCAGGTTTAGTCTTAGTTTAGTCCTGGTTCAGTTCTGGTATAGTCCTGGTTTAGTTGTGGTATAGTCCTGGCTCAGGCCTGGTTCAGTCTTGGTTCCATTCTGGTTCAGTCCTGGTCCAGTCTTGGTTTAGTCCTGGTTTAGTCCTGGTTTAGTCCTGGTTTAGTCCTGGTTTAGTCCTGGTTAGTCCTGGTTTAGTCCTGGTTTAGTCCTGGTTTAGTCCTGGTTTAGTCCTGGTTTCCCACAGTTTTAACTGTTATTGACCATTATATTGTTTCACTGTTTGATTTTCTAATTTCCTGTTGGTTAAATCAACAATTGTGAAGCCATGTCTCCTGTGAGGAGACTGCTGTTGTGATTTTAAGTTCTACAAAAATGAATTGAATTGAATGAGTGATCCAGAGATCAGTTGCTGTACAGATAAAGGGTGTTTTTTTCTGTCATGTTCTTTGAGTCTGGTCCCGCAGAGGTGAGACTCACAGCAGTGTTCTTCCTCTCCTCACCTCCTCTTCCTCATGATACACTCTTACTGTGTAACACAGACAGGAAACAAATGGGAATCACTTTAATGATTCGCCAGAGGAGGTCAATTTGTTTAGTTTGATTGAATAAAATGTGTCTTTTTAGCACTAGTATAGACACTACAAATATACCCACTAGTTATAATGGCTTTGTAATATTAATCTTCTTTATTAGTTAGTCTGTTTGCTGTAAGGTATTTCTTACTTTTTTCCAAGCTAATTGATCAGTTAAGAATGAAAATACTTAGAAAGTACCTTAAACATTCAAGATAACTGTCATACACCAAGCTAAAACTCAACCTTTGCTAAGCAGAGTTGGGCCTGATTAGTGCTTGGATGGAAGACTCGCAAAGACTAAAGTATGTTGACTCTTCAGGCCAATTAATAACTCAAACTAGGTGGGTAGGTCTTACCTCACAGCAAAGAGGCCCTGTGTGTGATCCTTTCTGTGTGAAGTTTGCCTGTATTTATTGTTGGGGACTTGTTCACTACTTCTGTCTCCCAGTCAACCCATAAAATATTCTGAATAAATTAACCTTTCTGCTGGGTACCACTTATGAACTGATACAAGACGATCTGGACAAGGGTCCCTGGACACTTTACTTTGGTCTCCCATTTACACGGGTTGAAGGATGGGTAAAAATCAAAAGACAAAATTTCCTTTGTCACCAATAAAATCCAAACACATCCCAGACGCAGTAGCAGTCCTAGTTGCCTCCCTCCCCTCTCCTCCATAAGGCTGTATGTAGTTCCAGAGGTCTTGTATCTGGGGCTGTGCGAGCTGTCAAAGATAAACTGTTCCATGTGCTCCTATCATTAGTGTTTACTGCAGTTTAAACACTCATCAGGTGAGGAGGTGATAAGGGACATTACTCTGACAGGGACAGGACTGAGTGGACAGGTGTCATACAGGAGGTGACGGGGGGCGGAGACAGGTGCAAAGCAATCTATGTTATTTTCTGTGAGCGACAGGCGTGACATACTGATCGCTGTAAACACATGAGAACATATTGACTCTTTAAAGTCATAAACTGCGATGACTTCTTATCTCAGTGCTCAAAGTGCTGTCACTACTAAACATCATGAAAACTTATTTTGACACTTTCGGTTTGACTGTTTTTGCTATACTTCCAACTGTTGCCAACAGAGGGCACAGAAATTATTCAAGGGGGTTTTTGATGCACTGATATCAAGTTCTTCTACTTTTCTTCCATCAGGACTGAACCAGAACTAAACCAGGACTAAACTAGGACCAAACCAAAACTCATCTAAATGATGATGAGAACTAGGATCAAACCAGAACTAAACTAGGACCCAACTAGGACTAAACCAGGACTAAACCAGGACTAAACCAGGATTAAACCAGGATTAAACCAGAATTAAACCAGGACTAAACCAGGACTGCACTAGGACTGAACCAGGAGTGAACCAGGACTAAACCATGGCTGAATCATGACTGAACCTAAAACTAAACCAGGACTAAACCAGAATTAAACCAGGACTAAACCAGGACTAAACTAGGACTAAACTAGGACAAAACAGGACTAAACCAGAACTAAACCAGGACTAAACCAGGACTGAACCAAAACTAAAGTAAACAAGGGCAGAACTAGGATCAACCCAGGACTAAACTAGGACCCAACTAGGACTAAACCAGAGCTAAACCATTATTAAAACCAGGACTAAACCAGGACTAAACCAGGACTAAACTAGAACTAAACCAGAACTAAACCAGGACTGAACCAGGATCATCTAGGACATACACGCTTTAGATGCACCTAGGAATAACATGGATTTGATACAAAGTCCACCATTTAAAAAAAAACCTCTTCAAACTCTGACCTAAACCTTTATTGGAGACCCTCATTAACTCTGGTCTCTAGTCCTAAATGATTGAGGACTAAATGACAGATATGGGACTGCCCCTGCCCCACAGAGAGAGTGCCCCATCTAAGTTTAATGCTCCATCAGCTCCAATTTACTCTGTGTCATAACTCCTTTTATTCATTTAGGATTCATTGTCTGGAGCAAGTATCAAACAGGCACCATATGAAAACTTTATTCTCATTATTTAATCAGTTTCCAAAATGTGCAAAACATGTCTCCCTCTGGCAGACTCAACTCATCAAACACTAAAATATTTTAATATGACAAGTATTATGAAAGTTGAGAGTAAATTTAGCTATAGAAAAACATGTGCAGAGGAAGGATAGTGAGTATATGGTACAGAGGAGGGGCAGTGGATATATGGTACAGAGGAGGGAGAGTCAACATATGGGAAAGAGGAGGGATAGTGAAGTAGAAGAGTATAGGTGAAAGGAGGTTGAAGCAGAGGTTAGAGCTGCCAGGAAACAGGAGGCCTAGAGGAAAACCAAAAAGGGGATTTAGTGAAAGAGGACATGCAGTTAGTCAGTGTGAGAGAGGATATTGTGGCCAATACACCAAAGAAAGATTTGTGGATGTAGTAAAAGAGGACATGAAGTTGCTTCAAGAGTCCCATGTTTAACAGGTACTTTTGTCCAAAGTTTTGAGATCTCTAGCCTTTGAAATGTAATAACTTGAAATTTCTCTCCTTGCCAGTGTTTCAAAGGATCACAGGTTGTTGCGTTTTGGTCCGCTCACTTCCTGCAAATATTGGCTCAGTGCCTCCTGTTGCTTTTTGGGGGTGTTCTCGGGTCTTTGTAACTTTTCTTTATCCCAGAGTTTGAGCTCCTTCTTTTAAACAAGAACAGGGGATATTTAATTGTACAGGACTAGAATGTTCCACAAAATGGCGTTAATATTATCTCTCATAGATTTATTCAATGCGTTTTGTTGTTCAAAAGTACCATGCATTCTTACTATGAGCAGATCTGACTTGGAATTTGGCCTGGGGGAGTCACTTGTTTTTGTGGAGGTAGATATGTTAAAGTTATACTGTGGGAAACAATAACATTTCCATGAGACACACAGGTAGCTGCACTGTGTACCTTTAAAATGTGTTCAGTGTGTGTGATTTGAAGTTACCTTGCCAGTTTTATTTTTGACATTTTTAAACGTTTCCTGTAAACGTCTCTAAAAAGGATTTATTTCACGTCACTGATATCCATATATTTCCATATCTTAGCTGAGTGATTCTAGCGCTGTGGGCGGAGAGGGGGCTAGGAGGAAACTAAACTGTGTACAAGCACTTAAACTCATCACAGTGAATAATTAGGATACTCAGAATGCATAAGGTAAGTGAGACTCACATTTTTAAGACTGAGGTGAGGATTTGGATCAGTGCTGCGTTCAACCTGAAGGATTAGATTTATCAGAGCACTTCCAAGAGTCACTATAGCCTGGCCCCATCCATCACTGAGAGAAAGAGAGAAAGAGAGACAGACTGCAGACTACAGCCAGGATACTGACAAACTGGCTGTGTTTACATGCACACCAGGAAGCTACAATACTCAATATGGAACAATGTCATTAAGTGCAAAAATGTGACTGCTGCTTTATTCATTAACGATGCCGGAATTTGTTTAAAATGTTATATAATAAAATTGTCATTTTTAATCATAATATAACTCCAAGGTGTTTCAATTCCCCAACATTTGATAGTTTGTGAAAATAGTAGGGATCCTAAAATTGACCCCTGAGGGACCCCTGCTGTATGTTGAAGGTAGGGTGAATTGCTATTATTTAGTTGTACACATTGCTCTCTGTCTAAGGGCCGAGCTGGAGCCATTCTTGATTCAGTAGTGCGATTTCCCTACCAGTGATTAGATGGGTGGGTGATATTTGATCATTTTATTGTATGGTAAAGTTCACTGAAATTCTATATTTTGGGGATTTTTTTGCATCAGTTCCAGCTTGTCGTCTGTAAGATGATACTTAGCATAATACAACACTGTTATAATTACTGACAATTTAATGATAAAGTCCAACCTACTCCACTTTTTACCCTCCTGTTGTGAGACTGGCCTGTTCACGAAACATGCCCCAATTATGGGTCTATTCACCAACTCATTCACTTCAAAGAGTTGTGTAATGTAACTGCACAGAGGATAAATGAGCCATCGCCACATGTTAAATTCAATTACAACTCCTCTACGGTGCCCCCTGCTGAGATTCCACCCAGAAACAGGACAAAGGGGGGGTTCCTTTTCCACTATTTTGGAAATCCCTTGTACATTAGTCACAGTATGGAGCAGTTCAAAGCTGTGTGTGTGTCATAAATGGAGGTTGAGCCTGGAAATTAGATGAAGAAAATATTAAAAAGGAAATTGGAACTGATATAACTTGAAATGAAGGGGTAGTGTCTAGACAAAATGGAATATGTTCTACAATATCCAAAGTATTGAAGGAAAAATTACTACCTATGCATTTCATTCAATACTTAACTAAGTGCTTAGACCTGGTGTAGTCAGTTCTTATGGGAATATCTAGACTGGGGTAACAACTTTTCCAAAATCTAATAGTGGATATGCAATTATATTATGATTAAATGCCTTCATTTATGCTGTTTAAGGACAGACTAGGTTGGTCTCCCTTCCAAGTACAGATGCATAAAAAATTGAAATCTCACCACCTGTTCATGGGCTGAATCAAACCACCTTGAAGAGCCAAGTATGGACTGCTCGCTCCCACTTTTCTGTTCAGTTTGTCTATTTGGGCACATTATGCTTTTCTATATATTATAGTTATTATTTTAATCAGATATTTTGTACATAAAAGGAGAGGAAGAAATAAAAACTTGTGTACTCCTACTCCCTGTCACATACAACTGCTCGAGTGCATACGGGCGTTGTGTCCTTCGGCAAAAAACTTCACCCACATTGCCGAGTATTAATGTTTTCTGTTTGCGAGTGTTGGTCGAAGGGGCCGATGGCACAGATTGGCAGCCTCATGTCCATCAGTCTACCCCAGGGCAGCCCAGGACAGTATTTCTATCTTAAAGCTTCATGACTATATTGCTATATTTGGTGGATCTTCCATCCTCCCAGTTTCTTTACCCCATGAAATCAACAGAAAACAGGATGTGTTCCTGTAAATGAGTGTGTGCAGCAGTTTTAATTGGTTGTAAAAGATCTCAGCTCATTTGCAGGTTTCTCCCCGTGCGTTCATCACACCTCGATTTCACGAAACACACTGCCACCTCCTACTGCTCAGGGTTATTTGTTCTCTCTTCAAATACAAAATCATTCACTCCCACTTTTAGAACTCCTGCTGTAACTTGCCAGTAAACTGAAAACCATTTGGATTTCGCTTTGGGAAACCTTCAAAGTGAACAATAAACTGGCTGAATGCAGTTTATAGCAGAGAAGTGACAGGTCAAACCATGTTACCATGTTGACAAGTGGCAAGCTCAGAAAGTGATGCCTGTGTTGAGTCGTGTCACTGTTTGTTTCACTGTGTGTGTCTCACTGTCTTGAGCCGTGTCACTGTGTGTGTCACTTTGTGTG
>KN473599.1:1580-17923 GCA_000787095.1 Periophthalmodon schlosseri
ATGAATCAAAGGGAGGGGAACAACAGCGCCGGCACCCGCGTCAACATCACTGCGCCTCCAGTTGACATAATTGATCGTATCAGAGGCAGTTTTGTAAACCATTAGCTCCCCCCCCCAAAGAAGGGACGGGTTAGCTAAGGCGCTATCAAGGTGCAGACTGCGTGTGTGAGCACGGGAGGGCGCGTGTTAAAGAATGAAGTATTGTCTGTATATTACTACCGTATTTTCCGGATTATAACTCGCACTTTTTTTCAGTTTGGCCAGAGGTGCGACTTATATGTGAAATATATGTTTTTGTGCGACTTATACTCCAGAATATACGGTATATTTTAACATATTACTATAAGTCACACTTTTTTTCATAGTTTGGCCAGAGGTGCGACTTATATGTGACATTTTTTCTTTTTTTTTTCTTCATTATTATGCATTTTTTGGCTGGTGCGACTTATACTCCAGTGCGACTTATACTCCAGAAAATACGGTATATATTAACATATTGCTTACCTACATATACCGATCCGAAGGTTGGCAGTTCGAATCCCGCTCTCGACGTTAACATCTTTAGTTGAGAGGTGAGATCCACTTCCCCACAGGTTGGCGTTGCGATTCCGGCTCCCGCAGATGAACGCCGTCGTTGTGTCCTTGGGCAAGACACTTAACCCACCTCGCCCCCGGTGTCTGCGTGCACTGGTGTGGGAATGTTTAACCCACCCGCCCCCGGTGTCTGCGTGCACTGGTGTGGGAATGTGCGTGTGAACGGGTGGGTGGTTCCTTGATGCAAAGCGCTTTGAGTGACTTGAAGGTGGCAAAGCGCGATATAAAAATGTGACCAGTTACCATTTTAAAAAAGCAGGATTGGTCAGTTCATCGTGGACGTCGCAAACAACTCCAGAAGTATTAACATGAGAGAGAAGATCGGAAGTGAAATGATAAACTAATACAAGAATGCTATGAATTTGTAGTGAATAAACAGCAGGTACAACAGGATTTTTCGATATAGAGACCGGATATTTTCTTATTTGCAGACGGCATTCTAATACTTAAATAACTGAAGGCTTTGATAACTCAAATTGTGACTTCGTTTCAATTGCGAGACATCGCGCAGCTCTATTAGAGATATTTCAAAGCAGATAAATGTATAGTGAGCCAGAATAAAAAGGGCAGACAAAGAACAGACAGAACAGACAGAACGCGCTCCTGACGTTTCAAATAAAAACTGTCACTTTGATTCTCTGCATCCTGGTTCTGGGCACATCCAGGCCAAAAGTCCATTTCATTTTCGCTGCACTCACGAAGGCACATTTCATTTGTCTTCCACCCAGCTCCTGTCCTGGGACTTTACTAGACCATTTGCATGCTGATTTGGATGTGCTCTCTGATGCGAGCTTCTCCCACTTAGAAACGAAAAAAAACCCAACACAACTTTAAAGTCCTGCACCAGATTTTTCCCATGTATTTCTGCATTTGTCTCGCCCCAGCACAAGAGCAGCGACTGAGGTCAAAATAAGTCTGCTGCGTGCTGTCTGCTAGCATGCTACTTGCTGTTAGCTTTACAGTCACGGCAAAACACTGGTCTCTGAGAGCTGTGAAACGCTACGTCAGATCCGATACCGATGCTTTAACTTTAAGTATCCGCTGATATCCGATATTAACCGATACCAGCGTAAGGACGGGAAATGACATTTATTTTCTTAAAATGCAGTTAACTTATTACACAAGAGATCCAGTAGTGTTATGCAACAGTTATTTATCCTTGAAAGAACTACTGAACAGCTGTATGAATAAAAGTTCAAACATTATGAGACGTTCTAGGCCAAAATCAGCCTGTAAATAGTTTTATTACAGCGAATTAAAGGCCCAACCAGGCTATCGGCTTAAACTATATCATGGAACCGATACCTGACCCGCTACATTTTTCAGAATCGGTGGATATACCAGTGTCGTATCGGTACAGCCTCACGCAATGCAGTGAATTATTTGGATTCTCGGAATTCAAACCGCTTTAAACGAACTACTTTTGTTTTTTCAAGGCTTTAAGAGAAAAAAATCTGGCACGGCGTCTTTTATTCACAGTACTGCAAACATACTTGTGCGTTAGCGTATCTCAATGTCATAGCAAATAGCACCATTGTAACTAATATGCAAATGATACGACAGCTTTATTTATATTCTACTGATTATTACTGTGGAAGTCTCTAAATAGAAGAATTAGCATTTTTAAATCTCACTCTTACTTCCCCTTCTCTACATAAACCCAAGTGCTTACAGGTAGTTTTGGCTCACGTTGAGGGAATTGAACCTCTCCAATTAAAAAAAAAAAAAAACCCACAATTGACATGAGGACCTCCAGCACGGCTCTCACGTAACATCAAGACCTGCTAATTAATTTATTCTTAGAGCTGAATATCTTTAACTTCTTGATCGATGGATGATTCATTGCCCTGGTCGTGTCTTTGTCCAAATATTTGAGAATTCCGACAGACAGGGCAGAAAAAGATAAATGCCCTAGGTTATTAAGTCTTTTTATTATTCCGCTCGTCTCACACCACGCTGCCACTCTCTCCCTCTCTTTCTCTCTCTCTCTCTCTCCTTCCCTGACCTCATCCTTGTATCCTCCACTTTTATGTCTCCCTCTGCACTTTTTTTTCTCTCCTCGCTCACCAATCTTGTCTCACGGGACGACCGGCGCACGCGGAGTTGATTAGGCGGGAGCGTTGGCCGGTCCCGTCGCCGTCCGGCCTGCCGGGCGCGCGCAGGAGAACGACGGGGGCGGGGCTGAGGTCGGCGGCGGTGGATTTTTCGGGGCGGTTCTTTTGGCGCATCGCGTTTCTGGGGAGCATCCTCAAAGGCAGCCATGCGAAAACTGCAGCGGCCCGGTCAAAGCCGGCGCTCCCTGTAGACGCAGTTTCCTGACGGGGATTGAATGTGTAACGGGGAGAGAGACGGAGGAACAGAGGAGGGAAGCGCGAGAGAGAGGAAAGGTGGGCAGGAGAAAGAGAGGGAGGAAAGGAGGGCGGGCGGGCGCACAGCTTTGAACTATTAGGAAGGAACCTCATTGAAAGGGATGTGTCTTTTTTAAGTAATGCACATTTTTCCCTCATGATGTATTCATAAGGTTTTATAATAGGCAGTAAAATGTGACCTGTCCTCACATGACTCCACGAGCTCCTCTGGCATTTTTGTTTTTTGTTCTTAGTCACGTGATTAGACAAAAGACTAATTTGAACTTAAAATAATTTGTTTTAATTTGAATCTCCGCTTGGACGTGAAATGTCATCATATTGTTGTTGTTGAATTCATATTTTGACGTGGTCCATGTGCAGCATTACCCAATATAATACAGCATAACCAACGGCAACTAATATAGAAGTTCTAACATTTTCCCTTATTATAAAACACAAAAAGACTTAATAGATAATAGACCGTATCTGAGTTTCGTATGTGCCTCTTTATGGCGCAAACAACAAAACAGAAAAGCTCAGTTTTCTATGTTACTCATTCGTGTTTATTTCTATGGGCACAAATTGTACCAGTACATTTCTGTATCTAGTAGTGGGTTTGTAACGATGTCCAAATCTCACGGTACGATATTATTTTGGTATGAACCTCACGGGACGATATTTGCAGCGATATTGTGGGAACGCTCACTGTGTTATGGAAGGGCTCGTGATATTGAGTGTATACCTCTCTTTAAGCATATACCTTTTCTAAAGTGCAAAATACCAACTTATGTTAAGAACAACACAGATATAATATCACATGGTAATATAAAAGAAAGTACTATGATGTAATGTTGAAGTACTATGATGTAATGTTGAAAATCACATTCTATTGTCTAAAAGAGTTTTTTTTCTTTTGTTTTGTTTTGTTTTCGGAATCAGTTCAAGTATCGCTGATCTATTCCTTAATATTGAAATCTAGTTTGAAATTTTAGTATTGTGACAACGCTTACGTGAGGTGAGGTCATGTTTTGCAGGAAGAATTTCTCACCACAGTTTACAGGTTGGACGTGTTGGTTAACATCCCCCTGCCTGCAGCTGTAGGATGCCTCGATAAATGCTACTTGGTATGATCCTTTTTGCTTTGAAAGTATAATGGAGCATTTTAAATCAAAACAGTTCTCTCCAGAATTCCCTTTATAACACCTCCTCGGAAGACTTGAAAAATGTTTTTGGCAACGAATTTACATTTTATGCTCCTGTTGCATAATATATTGTACAAAACTTTTAGAGAAGTATAAAAGTGCTGCTAGCTAGATATTAAATAAATAAATAATTTTAAGAAAAGGTCCATATTGGTGCAAGGATATAATGTTTGCAGCAGCAGCAGCAGCTCCGTAGCTCACTTCACTTTGGCCCAGTATGAATCCCCACATACGAATCAAAACTAAAACTAGTATGTGCTATGAACGGCCAGCCTTTTTCAGATACAGTGTGACCACAGGAATGAAGGTTTTTTGTATCGATGGAGTTTTTTCCTTAGTACAGAAAACACTTGAAATTTCAGTAATGTGACAAATCCATTTTGTGTTTGTGGTTTATCTCCTTAAGGGAAATAACCAAACTCATCTTACTTCATCAGCTCAAGGCCATCCGTCTTTACAGAGGCCTACGATGTCGGAAACATGTCAGTGTGACGCGGGGGTGACCTATACCTCTAAGGCTACAGCACTCGACCGGGCTCCAGCTACCACAAAGGATTTACTACCAGCGCCCTGTGAAATAAACTGCCAGCGAGGCCACGTGTCTGCGGGGCACGATGACAACTGTGCGCATTCCTTCAGCGGGACCGACCCCCCCTCCCCGTCCCCTCCCGGTTCTGTAACTCGCCCCCCCCTCCCGGTTCTGCAACCCCCCGTGTAGAGGACTGTGATGGGCAGAGCCGCCGGGACCGTCTTCTGCTCGTTCTTCATGCTCCAGACGGATACAGAAGAATAAAGGGGAGACACAATGGAACATGACTAGTGTCAGTTCGCGTGAAGGCCAGACCTCCGCACATACGTGACATTTAGCCATTATTAATTGTGATTTTAATGAACTCTGAGGGCAGTATATGCTTGTCCCAAAACAAGGAGAGATGAGCAACAGTAGGTATGGATGTTGTGCTCGCTGACACGCTGGGGCATATGGGAGCTGACAGTGGGTTTTTTATTATTCCGGATGCACCGAGAGGGTTGGTCACGGCTAATCAGCTAATCCCGCGCCGCATCAGTGCCGGGGTAATTAGGAGGGAGGAGCTGCTCTAACATTGGACATGGAGATTTCATAGTAATCAAGTCAGGTGCTATTCACCGACTGTCTCTTGTTGATTTAGACTGAGGACGCCGTGTTTTTCTGCAGAAAACAAAAGCACTTTGTAGAACCCAGACAGCAAATATTTATGAGATTTAGGTGAGTGTAGGAGTGAGGAGGACAGTTATTCTTGGCCGTGAAACTGCGGATACGTGGAAATGCGGATTGGCTTATGTGGAATAAATAAGTTTGGAATTCAGACGCTGGTGGAACACGCGTGGGAGGCCTTACATTTAAGCAGTCTCCGTGTCATGATACACACTTATACAACAGTAGGGAAGGGTACCGTATTTTTAGTAGCGATCGATACGGGGTTTTTCAAGGCCGATGCCGATACTGAGGAACCAGAGAAACCGATGGCCGATAAGCTCTGGCGATATATAGGGATGGTTTTTATTATTTTCCCCACATTGTGCTATTTAAATGTACTAAAAACTCTCCCACAGCCCCTTTTTTATCGCACACCTATCAGAGAGCTGTGTAATCACGGTCTGCGCAACAATATTTAACGATAGTGTTTATTTTGAATACTTTTTGGGGGATAATTCTACGTTATGATTTGGTTTCGTCTGTATTTACTTGACTTTACAGGCCTAGACCTCTGCATATTCTTTAGGCAGAAGGTCAGCCAAAACAAAACATCGGTCTGCGCTGGAGATTTAAGGCCGATACCCGATACGCTAAAAAGAGCAAATATCGGCCCAATATATCGGTCTCTAATTTTTGTAGCAGCAGTGGTGGCAGCTCTATAGGTTTGATACTCATGCTGTTAATAATGATCTAGAATTATAAAAAAAACAAAACAAATAGGTTTTCATAAATTCCATAAAATACCAATATTTATTTAATAATTTTTGTGATGCAACTGGTTGGCCCTTCATGATGATTACTATATCCACTTATCGTTCAGTGTATGTTAAATGGAACAATAGATTTTGGGGGTCAATATTTGTCGTGGGGACGTTTCTTTGCTCAACTGGGAACATTTTTGTTATTTTTCTACACTACGATTGGATTTGGGCTGTGGAGGGTTGAATAAATAACTTCTATGACTCATTACAGATACAAAATAACGACTTAAGTGTTTGATTCTGCTGTCGATCCATTGCAGCCATATAGTTTTGGGGTTGTATGTATGTGTGTGTATGTAAACATGTGACTTTGAAAAAAGTAATGAAAAATTGTCTTAAAAAATCCCTCTCTCATTGTCCTGGCATTTAGCAAATAGAAATAATTTTGATAATCCTAATTGACCTAAAACAGGAAAAGTTTAGTCTGATTTCTTGTCAGACAGTGAGAAAAAAAAACATATGTGTCTTTTTATATAGTATATGTAAACTTCTGGTTTCAGCTGTATATATCGCACTTCAGAATGTGGTGACGTGACAGGATTAGCAACTGGGAACTTTCTAGGTAAAGTTTTTTTTAGATTAATTTTGATACCAATGAGATACACGTTAACCTTAATGTCAAACCCAGCCTCACCGTCTCAGTAATTTATCAGTTCCCTCCTTTTATTTACGGCTCACTTACAGGCTAATAGGTGAGAGTCATTAAAACCAAATCCGTGTTTATGGCGGCAGTTGCGCTGTACACACGCTGCATGGTAGAGTCCTGATACCTGCAGCTGCTAATCTGCATGTGCTCATTTCTTCTGTCCCTCATCACGGGTCAGAGTCCAGACACCCACAGGTTTTTCTCCTGATTAGTCACCTCTTCTGTGTGTGCGGCCACTCTAATCAACGTCCCCCGGTCCATCTACCTGCTCCGACGATGGCTCGATACCCGCAGACCCGCTCCCGCTCTCTTTCGCCCACGCAACCTTTCCGTCAGACGCGCTGACACGTGCGCGCGGGGAGAGGGTCCGCGCGCCCGGCCTCGTAGCCAGCCAACTGGAGGTAATTTAGCGTAGCACGGCGGACACATGCCATTTTACCGAACACGCTGTATGGACCCCTGAGCTGCGTTAGCCTCGGCCGTCTCTCCAGCAGAGCAAAGAACGAACAAGAGGAAAGACTGACGCTCGGCACAAAGGGAGCGCAAGGAACGAGAGCGGGGGGGGATGGCGAGGGGCAAATGGACCGGCGGTGTGGAAGGTGAAGCGGATGACGTTCTTAGCGCGTGTGGAGTGTTTTTATAACTATAACTACAAAGATTAAAGTTATGTTTTAAGTGCTGCACATAAGTCACATAAAAAACTATAGAGACAGAGTGTTCTATAGACCACAGAGTTTGCACTACTACCAGTGGCGGAAGGTAACGAAGTACAAGTTGTAAAGTATTAGGTATTAGGTATCTGTACTTTACTTAAGTCAATTTTATAGTGGATACTTTTTACTTTTACTTCACTACATTTAAAAACAGTACTTTTACTTTCTACTCCACTACGTTTTTGAACTGGACTGAAAAGTAAAAAGTACTTTTCATATGATTTGAGGGGTTATTTTGACCATGTTTGTGCTAACATCCGGACTAAAGTTTTCGAGTTCAAAATTCGGCTTTGAGCAAACAAAATAAACACACAAAATTCATAAGAAAAATTCAGAAATAGATTTGTATTGTTACTGCTACCAAAATCTGTATCAGTTTTTTTGAATCAGTTTCAATTTAGACTTAAACAAATTAACAACATTTGTCTGAAATACTTTTGCTTTAAATACTTTCATGTGATACTTTTACTTTTTTTCAACTTTTTTCCTCTGTATCCGTACTTTTACTTAAGAAACAAAACTGAGTACTTCATCCACCGCTGACTACTCCTTACTATCACTTCTACTGTAGTACCAACTGATTGTAAAGCAAGCAAACTATTTCTACTATCTTGAAAAAAAGTCATCAAACTTAATTAAAAACTGTATTTAATTCAATTATAATTTTTGAGTACAGCGTCTCCCAGCTTTGAACCTCTGAATGTAACAGCTCCGTTTGTGTGGCACTTGACTAGATAATTTTTTGAAATATATTTAATTTCCAAATAAATTCATCAAAAGAGTTTTTAAATAAAACATGACAATTGTTAGTAGCCCGGCACAATGCATTTGGACAGTGTGCTCACAGATAATGAAACTAACTGATGCTTGTGAGGCTCGTCTCTAATAGAAAGTAAACTTCATAACTGTCATTAGCATCACACACACTTCCTCTACCAGACGACAGTGGCATCAGTGGATTGTACTTTCACTGACAAGCACTTCAGATATCTCAAATGAACTCATTATTTTTAATAATGATGAGCATGTTTTCTTTCAGAGCTGTCAGAACTCCAAAAACTTGATTCACTCGCAAATCAAGAGCAGATATGTAAATGCAGTCAAGTGACAATCTAGTCAGTTTTTTGTCCCTCTGCTCCTTTTTTATATTTCTTCTGACAGTTTTCGTACCACACATGAGCCGCTATTTCCACACGATGTTTCTTACTAGACACACAGCATGCACTTCTGAGACCGCAACTGTCTAGAGGCTTGGGGGCTAGAGGGCCGGTCGCCTAGTGATAAGCCAAAGTGTGTGTGTGTGCGTGTGCGCGTGTGTGTGTGTGCGTGTGTGTGTGCGCCGGAGTGACATGGGTTGACAAGGTAGTCCGGTCCGGTCAGCACTCATTAGTGGAGGAGAGAATCCCCGGATGAGTGCGGTGACAGGCAAGATTCGTTAGGGGACCGACCGCGCGCACACACACACACACAGAAGACAGACGCGCACACACACACACACGTACACCAGAAATATGCAGGGTCAGGCTGCCTCCGTGCACAGAACATCAATTAGTTCAGGGATGCATGCTATAGAGTCTGCGAGAGTTGTAGTGGTGTGTGGCAGCAGCTAATGTGGACCCAGCAGGAAAAGCGAGATCGAGGCCACGCTGGGAAAAATATAGGACACCCGCAGACAAAGGCGCAGTTTTGAGCCGAACAGTTTGGGATACGGGGCTGCGGCGGCTCTGAAATAATGAACAGAGGAACGTGTTGGTCAGAAAGGGGAAACTGGAAGTGATTTCTTCTACTGGGCCGAATAGTAAATGTTCTCATTATAGTGCAGTGGTAAAGAGAAGAATTTGTCCAGCTACAAGCGCTTTGTCAAGGCATTTGCCCCGCCCCACGTGTTCAGGGCTGAGTGCGATGCCCGTTGAGCCACAGAGTAATTATATGGGCCTGTCTCATGTTGATAGTTTAAAATGGAGGCATACAGGAAGCTACGGCACACAGTATGCAGCCATCTCTGTAATCGCCCCGCTGTGAGAGATAAAGAAATGCTGATTCTATACAACGCTACAACACCACCACGATGATAGCGGGTCTCAATCTTCACGCTAAGGCTGGACGATATGGGGGGGAAAAAGACTCACAGGTGGACACATACAGAGAGCAGTGTCAGGGTCACTACAGTTTTTAATTTCATGTTGATAGGACCAGTAATTCCAGAGAAATCCACATTTAAAGTTTGGGATGAGTTTGTACGATATATTAAGACTAAAAACACGCACATTACCGCTGTCTGCAGAAACACGTGCGATGTCAACGCGCTGAGCTACGGCGAAATGGTGAGAAAATAGCTGGTTATTTCTGTAACTTGATTTATAATGACAAGAAGCACAAGAGAAGAGAAAGAAAGGAGAAAAGGTGAGGAGCCGGATCAGTCAAATGAGTCAAACTATGCAGTCAAAACTTGCGAAAGGACAAAGGAGGACACGTGAGGAGACATAAAGAGACCGTGGTCCTGACTCACAGCTCCAAACAAGAGAGCGCTGACTCCTCCTCGGCACCACGCGCCGCCACAGGATTGGCTGGAGGCCTGTCCGTTCAAATACACCAACTACCACCCAAGAAAATATATGGATTTCAAAGTAGCACCGGATCTAAGCCAGGTCTGACACAACTGCAGTACTAATTCTAAACAGGGACAAAAATGTGGATTAAATTGACTTTAAATCAGTATTAGAACTGCAGAGGAGTCTGTGAACCACCTGAAGGAGCTCTGTACACGCACCACAGTTTGAGAACCACCGCACTATATTGTCCCTTCGCTGGCCTCTTAGAAAAAAACAACTGGCCTGATCTTGTTATCGTTAAAATAGATGCCAGTTTCAAACGTTGTTATTGCAGTATAATGGTAACTTCAAATATAAATAAGTAAAATAATGAGATGATGATGCACAGGTCGTCTTAAGGGAAAGTTGACAAGAGACACTGCTGCGCTGCTTTGAAAACGGGGTTGAAAGGTCATATAGAGCTATGTTCTGTAGATATGAAAAGAAAAAAAAATACATATTAGTTATACATATAGTTAAATGTCCAGATTACATTGATGCTCCATTGTACAATTTCATATAATATGTTTAATCTTTATATTTGGGATAAGCAGCAGGTAAATCACAGCTCTCGAGTCTTGGGGAATGTCTTTTGTTTTGGCCTGATCCAGATTATCAGACGATGTTATGCCCAGGGGTGGATGAAGTACTCAATTTTGTTACTTAAGTAAAAGTACAAATACAGAAGTAAAAAGTTACTCAATACTCAATAAAAGTATCACATGAAAAAATCTACTGAGGTAAAAACATTGAAGTACCCATAAATGTAGTAATATTAGTTAAACAGCAACAATACGAATCAATTTCTTCATTTTTCTTATGAATTTTGTGTGTTTATTTTTGTTTGCTCAACACTCAAGCTTGAACTAGAAAACTTTAGTTAGGATTTTAACACGAACATGGTAAAAATAACCTCTTAAATCATATGAAAAGTACTTTTTCCTTTTCTGTCAGTTCAAAAATGTAGTGGAGTAGAAAGTACAGGTACTGCTCTCAAATGTAGTGAAGTAAAAGTAAAAAATATCCACGGAAAAATGTGCAGATGCCTAGAAAATTCTACTTAAGTACAGTAGTTTTCAACTTGTACTTCGTTACCTTCCGCCACTCGTTATGCCACGAGTTTAGAGATGCTGTTTTTCTGCTTCCAAGGTCCAGGCCCAATCATCCCGACACATTTTAGTGGATCATATCAGATGAACTGCTGTGACGCTTACCCAACCTTATGCCCGCGATAAACGACCGGCACCAGATCATAAAAACATTGCATGTGTTTTTGGTAATTAACACCATCTTGTGCTGTTTGTTCGTTATGTATTGCCGATCAACGCATTAGGATAATGAAAGGAAACCGGTTCTGAGAGGGAAGGCTCTCGCGGGCTGCGTTCCACCGCCATTACGGGCAGTGAACATATTTATAAACCATTTTAGCAGCATATGGGCCGATCTCGCGTTATGAAGTCGAGCGGCCGGCTACAGGGCGACCGCGCTAACTATTGTCTATGAAGTCACGGCGAGCGCGGCGGCGGCGGCATTGAGAGAGTTAATTAACTGATGCGGGGGGACCATAAGGGGCGATGGAGGAGCTTTTGAATTATGGAACAGTGGAATGCTGTGACGGGTGGTAGCGTCCGGCCATATGTCAGCGTATGCCTCCTGCGTGGGGCTGGGGGACAGCTGGTCAGATTGCTCATGTTCAACCAAGTTAGAGACCAATCAATCAAAAAACGGGACAGCTTGTGGAGTTGTTTAAGCGGAGAAAAGAATTTGAAAAAGAGCTGGAAGTCTTTTGTGATTAGCACTCTGACACCGATGGGGATTTGTCAAGAACGCTTAGCAAGTCGGAGATCACTCTTCATGGATACAGTGGAGACACAGTGCATCTGATGGAGCGTCCTCCATTTGAAATTTAAATATGTTTGTCCAAGGGGGAAAGGGAATGAGTCAGAGCAGGCTGCTTCGAATTATAACGTTTTGCAGACCGACGAGGCTCAGCATTAGGCCTGTCATGATAACAAAGTTTGAAGCACGGTATATTGCTCCAGATAAACGATAAACGATAATATTGAAACTGTTTTATGCCACTGACACAATAACAGTAAAGCAAGATAATCCCAGTAAACAGTATCATTTTAATACATAGCAGAATGAAGCGACAATTAGCTGTAGAAGGGAAGGCAAGGTTATTTGTATAGCACAGTTGGTACATATTTTAATTCTAAGAGAAAAGTGCAGAATAAAAACCTTTCAGTCATATGCACAGCTAAACAGAACCGTTTTGAGCCTGGATTTAAACATTGTCAAAGTAGAGGCCTGTCTCACATCTTCAGGAGACTGTTCCAGGTTTTAGCTGCATAAAACTGAAACGCTGATTCTCCATGTTTAGTCCTGACTCTGGGCACCAGCAGGAGGCGGGTCCCTGAAGTCCTCAGACTGTGAGATGGTTCATATGGCGCTAACATGATGGAGATGTACTTTGGTGCTGGGCCATGAAGAGACTTGTACAAGTGACTTATTCAACCCTCTACAGCTTAAATCTTATCGATTTACAACTAAAATAACAAAAATATCCCCAGTTTTACAAAGAAAATGAACAGACGATAAATATTGAGCCCCAAAATATATAGTTCCAGCTTTCATATAGTGAACGATAAGTCGATATTGTGATTATTGTGAAAGGCCTATTTAGCACCGTGACTATTGACTAGTGATTTCGCAAACCCAAACCCAGATTACATTACATGAAAAATGTATAATATGTTATGACTTGAGTAACGTGGTCCGGATTGTGAGGGCAGAACGACTGGGTCAGAGTGGCAGGGTTTCCTCTGGAGTTGTCTAAGAAGCTTCACATTTACAAACCACATCAAAATTGGCTCTAAACTGGAACTAAACCTAGACTGGACCAGGACTGAACCAGGACAAGTGCGAACAGACCATAGATGGAAATATAAAAATAGACATGGCTAAATAGGGAGTGATCATGGGCGCGCTTCCGGCTCCATCGACTCTGGCTCCGATTCACTTTCTATTGAAAAACTGTCGCCCCTCTCTCCGTAACTGCTGCTGTCAGGCTCGTCATTTTGGTCTTAAAATGTTCGTATTAACCCGCTGTACATGATCCTGGTATTTTTATTACGCTGTTGTGTCTGTAAATCAAGATATGAACATTAATAACGGACAGATCAGGCGCCTTCTTTTCCCGAGGTTACTCCAGCTAGTGTTGCCAACAGGTTTGATTGACAGCGTTGCTAAGCGCCTGCTCCCTGCTAAACCAGCAATGCGGGCGGGAAATGGTGTTACCTTCAGCAGCCTCGCTTCTGATTGGCTCTTTGGTTGCTATGATGCTCGTCGGACACTGCTCCGGCCTCGATGAGCTTCATTTGACTGGAGCCGAACGCTGTGGGCGACGTCACACTCACACAGTCCACTATTATACACAGTCTATGGAACAGACCGTGGCTTTCTATTGTGTCCCAGAACCACCAATAGCACTGGTTATCGTAATGTTATGTCTAATGGTAGTATTTCTATGCAGTTTTCTAACGTTATACTGCACTTCAGTTCAATTTCACGTTTTTAAAATACAGTTTCGTACTTAATTTGTAGAAAACCAGAGACGATAAGAGCCAATACAACTTCCCCTGCTTCACGTCTCTGTTGTTATTTGCCTGTGATGGATTCAGATTCGGCTGGGTACATGTGCCGCCGGGTATAACTGTCTGGGATGTCAGCAGCACTTGGCTCTTTCTAACTCACCCGGATGTATTTATTAAACATGCAACTGTAATGATTACATAAGCCCACTGTCACTTCCAGCGCATGCATAAACACTCGCATTTCTTAGGAGAGAACTTCTAAAAATATCAGAGTGCACCAATGCATTTGCCTTTGAAAATAGCTGGCTTTTGTCAGAGCCTCTGCCGGGCCAAAACGATATGGTCACACTGATCAATAGTCTCTGTTACACATGATATATTTCCCATGGCTCTGGCTGTCTGCTTTACTCCATCTGTCCGTGTCTGTGCAGCCCAGTCCATGCAAACACACACACACACACACACACACACTCAAGTGACAAGCCTGTTTATCAGACACAGCTCCACATCCCCCGAGAGCCAGAGGTGGTTAGGCACAAATAGGGCTGCTGCTACCTCTTGAACTACGCCCATAGAAAAATGTTTGTTTAAATGCTGCTAAACTGATTGCATAATGAATGTGTTTGCGTGACCTTGATGTTGACAGAAAGGTAGCATTGACGAATCCCAGTGGTATTCATTAAATTGGAATTTTTTAAGTTTGCTTGTCCAGTGAAAAGCTTCCAGAAAGCTCTTGATGTAAAAATCAGGGTTGTTAAGATATATCACTTAGTCAGTAATTGTGATACAGGCCACAATATATATATTTTAATAGATTCTTTGTCCAGACCAAGGTTTAGTTTGTTTTCATACCTGACCATCTTCGAGTGCTCTTCCTCGGAGTGGTCACGTGATGTGTCCGGTCAGCTGATTTAAACAGGTTCTGGTGCTGTCTTCCTACCGGTGGAGGCAGGACGACAGCGCCACCTGCAGTCCGACTCCTTTAGGGCAGTGTCCCAGGTGTGTGAGAGTAAAAAGACCCCCTCGTCCCGGTTTAAAGTCTCCTGGACATGTTTCAGTATTTGAATCGCCTTGTTAATCCAGCGACGATGTTTGTTGTCCTCTGTCACTTTGACGTTTGCTCCGTCCCAGTTGAAATAGGTCGAAATATCTAAATTATCGGAAGACCAGCTGAACTTCATTGGACTAGGTTACAATAAAGTTGTAAGAATTTAAAAATATATATATTGTGAGAATTTCAGAGGCAAAATTAAGTCATTTCAATTCAACCTAAACGTTAAGTGCTTTTTACCTGTGAGTTTATGTGTTTAACTTTACTGGTGCTCCAGACACAGAGTGAACAACAGTGAATGAAGCGTTTCATTGTTGTTTATTCATGTGTCAATAATCGCAAATGATCTCAACATTGTGAAGTTTTAGACAAAAATACCTAAAAAATACAAAAATATTTTTTCTCAGACTCACACCAATGAAACGTCAACATTTTTATCAAACTGTTTCACTGAACCATGTGAGTGAAATGCCAGTTTACACGAAATTATTACAAAACATACGTATTATTGTTTAACACAGACTGGCCTTGACACGACTGGATCAGATTCAGAATATCAGAACATTTCACGCTTTGATGCTGATTACGGAAGGGCAGGTGTATTTGTATAGCACAGTGGTACACAAAGTCATTCAAAGTGCAGAATAAGAAAGACATTAAAATCACAACGGAAACAACTCAAAACATAAATAATCATCATCAAGTGAACATTAAAAGAGAATAGTGCAGAATAAAAACCTTTCAGTCAAATGCACAGCTAAACAGAACCGTTTTGAGCCTGGATTTAAACATTGTCACCGATTAAAATTGTTTTGATTGTTAATTGAACAACATAGGCTCAGCGTGTATGTTTTTGTGACTAAAACCATTACAGCAGTGCGTGTTTGTTGATTGTTAATTCATTTTGTGTAATTTTAACTTTGTAAAACTAAAAAAAAATACAGTGGATGGCCAATGTAAGTGTTGCATTCAAATAAATCTTTTTTTTTTTTTAAATATTCAGGTCCTGCTTATATTTTGAGTAGCTCATAAAATATAGAAATGTGCCCCAGATGCCGTCTAGACACCAGTGGCTAACGTGGTGCGTCCAGCTGAAGTATATGTTATATGGGTCACGAGACACCTGGCACTAATAGAAAATGTGTGTGAAACGGAGGGCGGGGCTTGTTTTGTTAATGACAGCTTTTAAATATTGAAGATTTCAAAATTAGGGCAGCATAATTCATTAGCGAAGTTTGATTGGCCAAATGGAAAAGTGGGTGGGGCTTTGTTGATCTGATTGTAGCTATTCCCGCACATCATTTTATATATATCCTGCATTTCTGTGCCCTGATGATTATTGATTCACTTTTCTTTTTATGGCTTAAGGCTATACTGTAAGTTGCATTAACTTCAGTAATGTGTGTGGGGATAGCTAAACTTGTAACAGGCTGGGAAATGCAATGCCAAATTTTGCCGTTTAATTTTACCTCAAGCTATTTTAGCGGCAGACCGGTATAAAAATAGTGTGTTAACAAGAAGTCTAATTTTGTCTGTGTCTTTTACAGGTCTGTATGGTGTCAAACACACTGAGCTGTGAGGCAAACAGCTCGCCACCAGAGCGT
>KN473601.1:1737-37818 GCA_000787095.1 Periophthalmodon schlosseri
GACAATGGGACACCACAGGGCAGTGTCATTAGCCCTGTCCTATTCAACATCATGATAAATGACATGTCTGATGCTGTAGAAGAGAATTCTGGAAAGTCCCTCTGCGGATGATGGCGCTCTTTGGAAGAGGGGCAGAAATGTAAAGTACCTATTTCTGTAAGATGCAGTCTCCATTAGATGAAGTTCAGTGCTGGGCAGACAAATGGGGTTTTAGATTATCCTTGGCAAAGTCAAAATCTGTCATTTTTCGGAGGAAAAAGAGCATTGGAAGCCAGGGCCTATGAGTGCGTGTGTTTAAGTTTGTGGATGGGTGAGAAATTGACATATGGAGAACATGTACAGAGAATGGTGGCTAAGAAACAAAAATTGCTTTTTACAGTGTGTTAAAAGTGACACTCAGGGACTTTTTACTTTTCAAAATGAGAAGATTGTGTCTCCTGTGCTGTGGCCTCAAATTCCACATTGGCTTTGGCATGAGGCAGATTTTGATCTGTCAATAGACCATTTGTCCAAGAGTGATTTCAGGGGAAATTTGGCACCTTTTGTGAATATGCACCTCAGGAGTGAGTGGACCGGTGTCACTTAAATTTTCACAGATGACTCTAAGTGTGACCGGTGGACTTCTGCGTTGTGTTGCCACGGGACACAGCGGGAACTTTTGGAGGCACTCTCCGTTTAATTCTGGTCAACAGTAATATAAAATGGAATTAACATCCCGCCATTCATTGGTACAGCCCAAACTACAGAAAAGAAGACAACGAAAAGTTAGCATCGCCCCGCACTTGTCCACATGAACAAATTAAAACAACAGAGTAACACCAGAGCCCAACATCAACTCAAACACAACCAAAATATGACCACAGATACAAACAAAGCCAAAAATAACAACAAAAGGACACCCCAGTATGAGACTATGACAGACGACTGACCTCTTCCCAATACCGGATTTACAAAGGGAAGAGGCAGCGTCAAACCCCAAATTTATACCAGGGGCAAGGCGAAGGTCACACGAAGAAGAAACAAAAATACCGAAGAAGTGGGCTGGAGGACCAAGGCTGCACATTAAATCAAACGCCAGGTATGAGCTAAACTGAAATAAACAAAAGCACCATTTTGTGTAATTATACATGTATATATATCTGAACCGGTTACATAAGGACCCAGACAATAATAAAGTGGGCTTTGGTTTCTATGTTCCCCATCTCGATCTTCATCAAAGTCATGGTCTTCCTTTCTTTTTTTTTCAGCTAAGCTAATTGCAATCCTGTAGACATTATGGTGGTTAGATTGCCTGGCAAATCCAGAATGATATCTCTCTGTATTTTTATACACATTCTGGATCCCTGGCAAGTAGTTAGAGGAAGTAGGGGTAAAAAATGCTGTGATTTGTACAGACTCACCGTCGTCACTGTTGGCTGTGGAAGGGAGTGAGGGGAGTAGAGCTTGACCAGATATTGTAAATGAAATTTTGATTATGGTTTACAGGCTAGAGATGATGGGATTCAGTGCAGGGTTCTTGTAGGTGCCAGCCATAGACTGTATAAAGTCTATGGTGCCAGCTCATGTTGGTGTGGACGGAATTAAAATTGTGGACAGCCTTGCTAAGGCCAGTTTAAAAAAAGGCAAGAGTACAACTGAAACTGCCATTTGGAAGGATGAAGTATCACTCAATTGTGCAGTGTGTTATTAGACAGCAGTGGCAGCGAATGTAGGATGCTGAAAACAAAGGGAGTGTGAACAAAATCCAAATATAATGTATTGCATGCTTTCTTACAAAGGTACAAAACATTCTGTTTCCCATGACCCTCAGGTGTAGTAGTTGCCATTTCTCAAGACATCCAGAAACTGAGATGTAGCAGCTGCTTTTTGGTCAAGGCCACATCTCACTGCCTTTAAGAATGCTTGGCTGTATTTCTGTGACGGTCCCATGCTTCTGCGCCATGCAACAGAACAGAAACCGACAGAGAAACTTGATTTTGAAGATTTCAAAATGGCCGCTTCGTTAAGTGCTCGTTAAGCGCTTTTGACCCCAGATATGTCCTGATGAAGCTGCCTTAGTTTGGAGTCCGTCAAATCAAAACCCTAGGACAAGTTCATTAAAGTATGAGGTCTAGATTTAGGACGTCTCAAGATGACCCAAGATTGCCGACGTTCTGTGTGGTTTAGGGCGGGGCCATAATATACTTTTTTGTCTATCTCGAGATGCTCTATGTACCTGCCAAGTTTTATGTGCCCAAAATAAAAACATAGGCTCTTCCCCCTCCTATCTTTTAATGTATTTTAATAGGGCGTCACTGAGCCATCCTGCAACGTAGATTCTTGGCGACGTTATGTAACATAAATTTGAGTCAATCTCTAATTTCTGCAGATTTTCAAGAATTTTTTTTGCATTTTTTTCCTTTCTCTCGGGAGCAATTTAGGTGGCAGGAAGGAATAATAATAATTAAAACTGAAAGCAGTGATACTGTAAAGGGCCCTCACAATCCTTGCGACCGCGGAAGGGCACGCCACAGTGGGAGAGCTGCATATCAACCCTAGCTTACATGTGATTCAATATTTCCAGTGTCATGTTGGAGCTAAATGTTTACGGCCCATCGTAACTTTGCAGGGGATGCTGGAGAGCCATTTTTAAAGATAGAATTTTAATCCACACATAATTTTGTCCAGCTCATCAACATACACAGACACTACATTGGGTTTGTCTGAATCCTCCAATGTTTGCAAAAGTCACAGGGATTTGTATGCTTTCAAAATGGCCACTTCGTTAAGACCTCGTTTTGACCATACCCTGGGACTTATGTAAATTCTTTTAACAACTTTTGATTCCAGATATGTCCTGATGATGCTGCCTCAGTTTGGAGTCCATCAGATAAAAACCCTAGAACAAGTTTGTTAAAGTATGAGTGCTAGATTTTGGACATCTGCTGTATAATTAAATTCAAAATGGCTGCCTTCACATCAGTGTTAGGGTGCAGTCCCCATAAACGTTTTTGCTCAGGGTTTTTACAAAAAGGGTGTGCATACCAAATTTCATTAGTCTACAACAAGCAAAAATTTTCTACCCCATTACAACTCTGCAGAGGGCGCTGGAGAGGTATTTTTACAGATAGATAGATAGATAGTTTAAGATGCATATCATTATGTCCAGGTCATTAAAATACACAAACACCACATTGGGCAGTTTGAATCTTAAAACGTTTGCAGAGTTTCAACGGATAAAAGCCCTAGGACAAGTTTGTTAAAGTACGAGGTCTAGATTTCAGCCATCTGCATATTTTGATTCAAAATGGCCACCTTCACATTGGAGATCACCATTACCACCATTACCACTATGGTCACCATAGAATTTTTTGCTGAAGGCCACATAAAGAATGAGTGTACCAAATTTCATTGGATTACAACAAACAATTTTTTTTCACTTCTCACTGATTTTTTTGAGGCGTGGCGATGCAAATGTGGATGTAGATAGGGCATGGTCTTCATTAGGTTTTTTGTTCAGAATGATATAAAGGGTCTGTGTACCAAATTTTATTTGTCTACGACAAACTAAATTTTTCCATCCCATTTTAACTTTGCAGGGGGCGCTGGAGAGCCACTTTTAAAGATACAAGTTTAATTTACATATCATTATGTCAGATTATCAAAACACACAAATGCTACATTGAGTCCATCCAGATCCGACCATTTTTGCAAAAGTTACAGGGATTTTTATACTTTGAAAATGGCCGCTTCATTAAGAAGGGGACTTATGTAAATCTTTTTAACAACTTTTGATCCCAGGTATGTCCTGATGATACTACATCAGTTTGGAGTTCGTCGGATAGAAGCACTAGGACAAGTTTGTTAAAGTACAAGGTCTAGATTTTGGACATCTGCGTATTTTGATTCAAAATGGCCACCTTCACGTAGGAGATAGGGTGTGGTCACCATATAATTTTTGCTCAGGGTCACATAAAGAGTGTGCCAATGTCACTGGCTAAAAGCTTAGGTGGTGTAGAACATGTTTATAGACTGTTCCTATAGTTTTTATTTGGCCTGGACGTTGTTGAAAAGCAATTCTTTGCGGAAGGAGGAAGGAGAGTTTTGAAACATTATTCATGCAAACTAGACAGCCACGACCAAGCCCAACCTGGATGTGCAAGATATTTGGAAGCTCTGACTAAAACTATTGACAAAACAGCTCACACTGTGCAGAATCGCCCTCTAGTGGTTCACACACACCATGGAATTCTGGCTTATTTGAACTCAAGCTTGTTCATAACCACAGCTCAACAACATTGCTCAGACACTGAAACACCTAATCTATAGAGGAGGAAACATCAACATGGCCTCAAATATGGAAAAGAAGGAACACCACATGTATGTGAGAAGAGGGTGAAGACTGAAATGTATGTACGAGCAGACCTACAAACTACACCTCTACCTGAAGCCAAACTCACACTGTTCTGTGATGGATGCTCACACAGAGCCACAGTTGGTTCCACCATTTCATCATATGCTCTGATACAGCAGGACACACAAGGACAACATCAGGTCCTGGAAGCCCAATAAATTCCGCATGGATCTGCTCAAGTGACTAAACTGACATTAATGCTGACAGCCCTACAACTATCTGAAAATTGCTCAGTTAACATCTACATGGATTCCGTCTATGCATTTAAAACGGTGAACATATGTAAGACAAATCAGCTGAAGCATATAAACCTTCTGCCTGGACCCAAAGAGGAGCTAAAAAAGATGGAGATGGACTATGGAGAAACCATATGAGCCATATGACTATGAAGGAGGAGAGAAGTTGTTACACCAGTACCACTCTTACAGATACTATTTGATGAATATCATTGCCCAACACACAGAGGCTATGAAGCCATCCTCAAACACATTGATTTTTGATGGCATCCACATGTAACGGAGTTAAAAAATGCACTCATTACTATTTCATGTTGTGTATTATGTTTCGTTTGAATTTATATGTGAATTATTATCATTTTGGTGTTTTATTTTGAAAAACCGAAAGTGCGCACTGCTCCCGTGTATTTTATTTTGGTAGTTTCACTTCCCCTCTCAGTAGTACGTAGGAGACTGTAGAGGGTAAGTTCTGTCTCGGGTGAAAATAATATATTTTATAAAAACGATTTACTTTTAGCATAAATACAATAATACATGTTGATAAGACAATGTTTTCACGTGTAAATAATGTATTTTGGAGCGCTAATTTTAAGTTTTGTTAATTTTATTTGGACTTAAAATTTTTCAGTTAACTTCATATTGTTACATTGTGCTGAGTGCCGCGAAAATGAGCCGCCATCTCACGGTGCTGTTTCTCATTGTTACAGGAGCCAGTGTGCTTGATGTGTGTGAAAACATATTAATTTGTTTTTATATGTTCGTCACAGGTATGTTTGATTTGATTTTTATTTTATGTAAATGGTGAATAGTGCATTTGTCACTCAAAAAAAAAAAAAAATATTCCACTGCAAATGTAAAATAATTTTATTGTTCAGACATGATAAAAAAAATATCCACTGCAAATGTAAAATAATTTTATTGTTCAGACATGATAATATAAATATGAGTCAATGTAATTTGTAAACCCTGTGTATTAGCATTGTAATAACACGGCCAGTATGTAGCTGTAAGATCCCCCTCTCAGTAGTACGTAGGAGACTGCAGAGGGAGCCAGTGTGCCTGATGTGTGTGAAAACATATTAATTTGTTTTTATATGTTCGTCACAGGAGTAAAACTGAGTGACTCCACCGTGTGTCCTGTCTTTTGTATACAGCCGGAAGGTCTGCAGCCGTTACACACACATGAAGTCTCTTTTACATTATTGAATTGACACTTGTCACACTTGCCAAACCATGAACCCCAAGAAGACCTGTAAACCTCCACTTGGCACTTTTACACTCCCAAACAAACCTTTTGTGAAGATTGTGATGGATTTCACTGATATGGGCCCTGACATGTGTGTTCGCGGTTGCTGTTATCTTCTAGTTATTGTATGCAAGTACACTAAATGGGTAGAAGCATTTCCGTGCAAACAGAGTCAGCTAAAGAAGTTGTTAAGCATTTAGTCAGGATGTAATTCTTAGATTCGACATCAGATCAGGTCAGATAATGGAACTTATTTCACAGCTAAGGTAGTTTGCGACACATTAAAGACCTTACACATCTCTTAGCGTTTCAGTTGTATTTACCATCCTTCGAGCAAGGGTCATGTTGAACTTATGAATGCTACTATTAAAAGAAAACTAGCTAAGGTTTGGCAAACTTGCAAAATAGATTGGGTTACAGCTCTTCCTGTTGTCTTGATGTCTCACATGCTTTTGACTGGACGAAAAATGTACAAACCAATTGGACCTTTCAGTGAGGACTCTCCTTTTGTTGACTGGAACAAACAGACTGTCCAAATGCTTCAGAAAATAGTCTCTGAAATGCACAAATGCAGAGAAAGGACTTACTGCTCAAATGACTCCAGATGCTGACAATGGCCTAACTCCTGGTTCCTGGGTCTACATTAAAGCACACAAACGCGCACTCAACCCTACCAAACTGGACCCTATAAAAGTTTGGGTACCATCTATGCCATTGCATCAAGTGTCCAGTGGACCCCATTCAACACACTCTAGCCAAGGTTTGTGCTGACATCGATGCAGCAGTTCCAGAACCAGATGGGGAAGGACTGCACTTGCCTCGAATACTAACTGAACCTATAAGCCCAACTTTCAACAAAACCTACTTTACCTAAACATCTCACTAACAACTGTGTCCCACATCTCTGATGACCTGGCAGAACCATATTACCGTAGTGTTGTACTGACATTCCCAACAATACTGCCCCAGATGGAAGTGTTACTAAATCCCTGCCTAAACTCAAATCATTAACATTTCCGGTGTTCCTGACAATTCCTGGTCAGCCTGGCTCTACAGAATTTTTGGCCCCTGGGCAGGAACCATTGCCTCTGCTTTCACCATTATTATGATTATCATTGCAGTACTTATTGTAATTGGATGTTGTGTCGTCCCCTGTCTTCTTAATCTAGTTGAATGACTTATCACTACTGCCATAGCTGAACAACCACACATTCAGCTTTTGCTTTTGTCCACCTCTGAACCCCTGTTGACTACTGACTCCCCAGGTGACTCTGACTTTGAAACATTAAATTTCATTCCATTCTTGTTGTTACTCTGAGTAGCTTCTCTTTGTTTCATCCATGCTGTCCAAGTCTATTTTATACAATATTAATCCAAATGTCACATGGTTTATTCTGTTAGTGATCACATGTGTTTGTGATCAAAAGGGGAATTGTGAACAATATACAAATATAATGTATTGCTTTCTTTCATACAAAGATACAAAATGCTCTGTTTCCCACGACCCTGAGGTGTAGTAGTTGCCATCCCTGTAGCCTTCTCTCATACAACAAAAAAAAAACGCAGTGTGAACTTACTTTTTAGACTCTGCTTTAGACTCTCCTAGACTGTGCTTTAGATTTTGATAGATGCTGCCTTTAAGAATGCTTGGATGTATTTCTGTGACAATCAATAAAGACCATACAGAATAATTCCCATGCCTCTGCGCCTGTTCTTCATGCAACAGAACAAACCGACAGGAAGAAGCTGTATGGCATTGTCCCTACAGTTAATGCCACTTTTAGAACCTGCCTTAGGTTGGGCCACTGTGGGTTGGCCAGTAGTTCCTTATTGGGAAGCATAATGGCTGCTGTGAACATTGTGGTGTTCATGAGACTGGTACATGTTGTGTTGCAATGTTCAGCATATGCAGAACAGAGGAGAGTTATGTTCAGAGAGCTGTCTGATTTGGGATTTTGGCAATAGTAGTAATACATTTCTTGATGTATTACTACTATTACTATACTACCTATACTTCATGATACATGCAGGGATGTATCATGAAGTATAGGGTAGACAGCTCACGATAAGCATTTTTGTGTTAATCGCCTGACCAGTGGGGGGCAGCAATGGACTTGCCGTGCCTAGTCTGCCGGAAATAAAAAGAAGAAGACCACATGAACGGAGCGTTAGCGCTGGAGTTCTTTTTCCTCCCGCTTGATGTTATCAGGAATGCAGTGTTTTTGTTTTTGTTTTGATTACAGTTTTATAAAGCTGTCCGTGAACAAATTACAATATACATATATTTCATAATGGCTACAGGCTACTCGAAGAACAGTTGACATGTCCGCTGCAATCATGAGGTAATATAAAGGAAAAGCGAGAGCTGCAGAGCATTAGCTCTCTTAGCTATTTACTATGCTAAAAACTAACCTTGGATTTTGTGTCAAGAAATGAAAATATATCTCTAAGGCAATGATCAATGTATTTTTATAGTTGACTAATAATTGATTTGTATGTAATCCACTCTGTGGTAGGGATGGACGACATGGCAAAAAAAACATGATTTCGTTTATATAATGATTAAAGCACACTTATAAAATAGGCTTCTGAAAGTTAACAATTCTTTGTGATTGGGTAAATTCAGCTGTCACTCACTCAGAGGCTAACCAATTTGAGAGCTTGAGAGCTGCATCAAATAGAGAAATATTGAAACACAATATGATGTAACCAAAATAGTAGTTGCACGATTTGAGTTTAATCACCATATCACCCAGCCATATGAGTAGTAATTTGATCACATTACTTACGTTATTCCCTTGTCTACTTTTTATCAAGTGCCACAACCAGCAAGCTCAACCTGCTGGTCAACAAGCTGCATGAATTTCTTGCACACTCAACTGTTGACGACAGCAATGATACACCAAACGAAGATCATGATGGTAATATGAAAACCAATAATCTATCGAACAATTTATCTAGTTCTACAAAATTCTGCAAACATTGTCTTCACAGTACTGCTAAACAGCAGATCAAGATCTCAGGCAGACAACAGTGCAGAGGTAATTCAAACTTTTGTTCTTTGGTATGTTTTAGTACTATCTGCATTTATGTACTGATAGTGACACTAATACTTTTATGTTTGCAGGCGGAGGATACCAGATTCTCAAAAAGGTGATATTAAATAGCTTTAAAATAACTTTGCAGTCATCCTATAAATATGGATATTTTGTGGAGAACATTGTACTTGTAGCAGTAGTTATTCTGGTTATTTTGTTCCAATGTCTGCACAGAAAACCCTCGATAGTCATAAAGCACTCTGGGCTGGATGAATCTGGTGACTCAAATGATAGTATGGATGTGGAAATATTTAATGTCAATGGTGAACTTGACATCACCAGATTGCCAAAAGGTGAGTACTAATTACTGCTCATTACATAATTTGACACAAATATCTGGTGTTAAAGAGTTATTTTTCACAAAGGCACTGCTGTTGTAAGACCTGAACCTGTGGAGAATGGTAGAGATGACTTCAGGGGTCCAGAATTTCGCAGCAGAAAACAAACTGTACTGCGTAGAGAAAGACGTGGAGGTAATTATGGCAGGAATTACATTTCTTTAAGGGGGGGGGCATGTTATGTAAAACTGACATATTGACTTTTAACCTTGTTATAACTGTGTTTCCTCATCATTAGCATACCCAGAGTTGTATTTCAATTGGGTGATGCATATCTTGGTTTTCACCTACCTCACCACCTATCCTTACCTAATGCAATTATTAAAAAATAAATAAATAAATCAGACTCCAGTCTCTAGGCCACACATGTAGCAATTTTTCAATAATAAAAAGTTTAAAACACATACATAAAATTCCATTTTACAATGAACACATGTAAAATAATGATCTATGTTTGTTATAATTTAATACTAAAAACCTGAAAAAAGCATAATATGGCTTCTTTAAATAATGAACTGCTGTTGTTCTTTGTTCCAGGGGCTGATAACACAGTTATTGTCAGCTGTACAGCCTGTAATCGTCAAGTAAATCACTTTCAAAAATATAACTTGTTCAGGCATCCTGTTCTCAAAGTGCTAATTTGCAAGGTGTGTATGAGAAATAAATTGTTCATATATTGCCAGTCTTCAGTCAACTGAATGTTTAAAATGGCTTAAAGTGGCTTGAAATGACCAGAGTATTAAACAGACACTTAATAACCATAATATTTCTTCATCCAGTCTTGCTACAAGTATTACTCAAGTGATGACATCAGCAAGGATGCAGATGGGATGGATGAGCAGTGCCGGTAAAACTAACCCCTTTGTACTTTTTTTTTTTTTTTTTCATTCTATATCACATACCTTATTTCTTATGTGTCTTGCTTTTTTCTGTTTTCACACAGATGGTGTGCTGAAGGAGGCAACCTCATCTGCTGTGATTACTGTAGCAATGCTTTTTGTAAAAAATGCATTTTAAGAAACTTGGGAAGAAAAGAACTTTCCACCATCTTGGAGAGTAAATGGTACTGCTATGTTTGCAATCCAGAGCCCCTTTTTGGCCTTGTGACCGCCTGTGACAACACCCTGGAAAACCTAGAAAAACTTTGGCAGCAGCAGCCTAAAAGGAACCGAAATGGAGCTGAGAAGTCTGAACTGTACATGTTGCCTACACCACAGAACATTCCTCCAGATAAATGGGACCACACTGGTATGGATGGCAGTGTGGTGTTCAACTATAGTGCTCTAAAAGTTTCAAAAGACATTACTAAAAAGACCAAACATCTAGTTGACTCAACCAACACGTTAAATCACACCTTTGTTAATTTTATACACTGTGTGACCAAAAACAAACAAGCAGCCACTTTTCGCAAACTGTACCTGAATTCATTTGTGTCAGTTGTCAAAGGTTTGAGGAAATCCCTTGCTTTGTTAGAAGAATGCATTAAGGAGGAATTTACTGATTTGGATGTACAAAACCGTTGGGACAAGTTATTAAAAGAAGACCTAAACACACAAACAATAAAAGCCCATTTGGGGCTTGATGACGCCAATGTTAAGTGTATAAGCAAATTGCAAAAACTGGCAGCTGAACACTTGGAAAGCGAGGATTCAGATGGAAAGTCGTTGTCCAGTTCCTCTGACAGTTCTGATGAAGACCTGGTTGTACATTCCTCCAGGCGAAATCAGAGTAAATCTAAGTTGGTGTCAGATGGCAACATCAGTATGACCAAAAAGCTGGTGGTACAACTGACACCCATGCCCTTGGACTCCAAAAACGTCTGCACAACTCCACAAGGCAAACAAGAAGTCTGTGCTGGGCATAAGAAATCATCAGAAAACTGTAAAACAAAGCAAGACTCCGGTAGCATAAAAGTTGAGCGAAAGATGAGCCGCAAAAGCAGCAGCAGCAGTGCACTAGCGCCTCAGACAGAAAAAGAACAAGACAACAGGCGATCCCCGCGTCTCAAAACAACTCCCTTAAGACGACAAAGTGACGTTAAAACCAAAGAATCACCTTTAACGATTGACAGTGACTCTGAGGAGGGAGCCAGCACATCTGCATCTAAAAAGTCTGAGAAGGGTCTGAACAGAGATGCACGCGACTCGGACTCTGATGAAATACCAGCAGTTTTACTAGAGCGAGTTGCAATGATGCACAGTTCTGATGCTGAAAGTGATGGGGAAACTGAAGGATCAACAAAGGTGGCCAAAAAATGCCTCTTTTGGCTGAACAAAAACAATATGTGTCGAAAGCGCAAGATGCTTGATCGCTCCCCTGACAACCAAAATAAAAGAAATGTTAAAGCAAGAAGGGAAAGTTCCACAGACTCTTCAAGTGATGAAGAAGAACCCCAAAAGAAAATCCTCCTGACCCCACTGAGGTCGCCTCAAATTGTCAAACGAGAGAACAGACTGCCACGCCAGCCTGAGTCCGACTCAACGTCTATATCAAGTGAAGAAGGCGAAGATGACTCTGGAAGTGATGAAGATGTTCAAAGAATGAAGCCTATTACAGAAAATGTGTCTGTCTTGGGGGCAACAGCTTTCCACCAATCATCCGGTGAGTCTACAAACAAACTTAACAATATATTTTTCTAATATCTAGTTGTAATAAGAATTTGTAGCCACTGTTATTGAGACTCTAAAACTCATCAAAACACTTCTCTGTTTTAGGAGATGAAGAAGAACAGCCAGGCCCCTCGGGGCCAGTAGATGATGATGAAGATCCAGAAAATAGGTATGATTCACAAAACCTGAAGTTAGAGTTAATAAATCAAACTAGTAGTAAAAGAAAAGAGGTAAAAGTGAAAAATCCTCTTGTTCTTCGCAGGAAGTTGCGGTCTAGTGTGAGGAGGCCAAAACGTAGCTGTAACACAACCTTTGCTGTCAAATACACGATTTAGAGTTTTATAACAACACAATCACCATGCACAGATGATTTGATATATTTGACAGTATTGACAATTAAAATTTCACTTAACCTTTTTAACTTCAAAATGTTGCTGTAGCACAAGTGAATTGTTGGTCATGTACATAGGTTTATGTACAATGTACATAACATACGTTTTGCTGTAGACAACACTTTACTGGACATGTTTTGTTCAAACAAAAGTGTTTTTTTTGTGCAGATCTGAGATCAAATCTGACCTTCAAATTGATAATGTAATACATGTTTATTATTCAACTCTTCTCAAAGGTCATGATATGCCTGACATAAACTATTTATTATTTTTAAGGGGAGACACTGCAGGCGAATAGGGGAAAATCTTAAATTTAAAGATGTACAAGTAAACTACAGTCTACAGTATTGTACAATGTAAAATGCCTTATTTATAAATGAAAACATTACAAAATTTGGTGTACATAGATTCTACTTTAAGGAAGGATGTCCCTATGGAAGAAGAAAAAGCGCATTTTGAGAAAATTACCTTTGAAGTTACAATGTCCCATTTAAATCTATAGATGCAAGTTAAAGGAAATTTAGGTGCAGATTAGGTACAATTGTTTCCCGGTGAAAGCTCATATGTTGAGAGAGCAAACTGACCAAAAAACAAGAAAAAAAGGGGTTTTGAATGTAGTGTCTCACCTAATGTTGCTTGTAGCTGGAGAATAGCAGCCTTCACTGGTCACAAAAGGGATTGGAGTAACAAAAGGGATGGTGTCCTGCTCTTTATAAGTTAGTGAGGCCTGGGGGGTCTCTAAATGTCTAAATTAATGCTGTTATCTTTCAAATGCTCGGATGACTATATCTTTTTAAAGTGGATTTTGTGTAAAGCAATAGGTAGCATTTTGCTGCACATTCTGGAAAATCAATTATGTGCAATAGACAGAGAACACATCTGCTTCCCCCTTCGCTGCAAGACTGTATTGGCTTTTGCAGCAGTGACTTGCACAATATAAATGATTTCATGGACAAGTCTTTGAGACTAGAACCATTATCCATATTTACTGCTGACCATTTTATAAAGTATGTGGCACAGTCTTTACCTGAATCCACCTTGATTTAAATCATTTGTAGTGAAAGCCCTCCAGGTCAGTTTGTTGTGTCATTGGACACTGTAAATGACGGCCATATTTGTTTCTCGTTTTTTCCAGGTCGGATTTCCAGACAGCACTGTAATTAATGCAGTGCTTTAGACTTTTTCCACCAACTTTATCTTTTTTTTTGGTGGTCTCTTTTTTTGTTGCACTGGTCATGTTAAATTGTAGACTGCAAGCGCTTTATAAAGTGGTCAGCAGAAATCTGAAGTTGTGTTGGAATGTGACTTCCTTTGCGTATATCTTGTGTCAGTATTGTGTGTGTGTGTTTGGGGTCTTCCCTTTTTAAAGTAATTGAGTAAATCTCTGACCACCTTTCAACTCCATTTGAAACAATAATTGAGTTGATTGAAAGCTTGCTAATGGGAGTGTTTGGTAATGTGTAAGAAAACTGTATGGTATTAATACATCACAAATGGATTGCATTTGATACTGTTTTACAGTAACTACAGCCTAGTAAAGCTGACAAATATAATGTTGTAATTTCTACATAAATGTATGTATTTACATTTTTCTGCCTATGTGTTTAAAAATCCAGTGGATTTTAAATGTTAAAATGGAAATAAGCCTTAGACCCAGTGTTCCTTGGATTTTGTTAATTTAAAATATAACAAACATTATAATTCAGGTCCTTTTCGTATTCTTGACTGTTTTCTGGCTTCTGTTAATTACAAACTGAAAAAGAAAACATGCAAAAATAAATTATTATATTTAAAAGCTGTGTGCATAATTTCTTTTTTCTAATTAATGTATGTGGGGCTTTCACCAGCACTTTATTAGGTCAAATAGCCTAAATACTGTATTTTACGTAGACAATATGTAAAGATAATCAAATGAACCTCAGGATCCTTCTTTTCTTTTGAAAGAATCGCTAAGAAAATGCTTTTGGCCCAAATCAAAGCGAACTACTCCTCGAGTGACGGTTTCTCTTCGGGCAGCGATGGATCAGAGTCAGATTCACAAGTTCAAGACAAAGAAGAAAAGATGGCCGATGACACTGGTAAGTCATTTGAATGTAGGTTAGTTGTGTATTCAAGTGTTCCCTAAAAGTGGAGGGCCATGGTCTTTGTGCTGCAGAAGTAGACTCAGCTTTGGCCTCAGAGTCCTCCGACAGCAGGCCTGACGGAGTTCTGTCCAGGCACCACCTGCTGCGCCACAAACTCACTCTCAATGAGGAAACCTCAGGGAACAAAACAGATAAGAGTGAAGAGCAGCCGCAGACTAAAGCCCACACCAAAAGAAAAGACAATGAAGGTGAGAACACAATTTAAATTGGTCCATTAAATTGGTCAAGTTGAAATTTAAAGACATTTTTGTATTTACTTCAAATGTACTTTTCAAGCTGACAGTGACACCAATGATACTATTAATTCTGAGGAGCTATGCATGAGTGAGGAACTAAGTGAGAGTGACACTGAAAAAACAGAGACTCCCGGTGAAGACCCACAGGCCAGTACTGAACCTGAGACCCCCATTTGCTATACTCTGTCGTCAGACACTGAGGGAGAGGTAATTGGATATCTTGGATATATTACTATTTACATCTCTTATCAACTTCAGAGGAAACTTGTCTTTTGCAGAGAGATGAGGAGGAAACTAGTCTGAGTCAAGGGAGTCAAGGCACTCCAAAGGGTCGCAAAAAGATCCGCAAAATCATTGAAGATGGCAATCTCCGTGCAGAGACTCAAGAAGCCATAAAAGAGGAAGAGGAGAGGTGTAAACGCCTGGCCAACCGAGAATCAAAGCTGGAAGAAAGAAGAGAGGTGCTGCTTATTGTAATATTTTGAGGATGCACATCTTAGTTAAACAAGAAAAGTATGAAATGTTTGTGCTCCAGATCATAACCATTCCCGATGAAGCATGTCCCATTATCCGCAAACTGGTTTTGGATGAAGATGAAAACACCAAAGAGCCTCTCGTTCAGGTCCACAGAAACTTGGTGACTGAACTCAAGCCTCATCAGGTGGACGGTCAGTAATCACTTCTCTCAGTGAAGTGGTTTAACAGTGGTATCATTAAATGCAGTTTAAGATTTACTTTTTATTCACAGGTGTTCAGTTTATTTGGGACAGCTGCTGTGAGTCTGTTAAAAAGGCCACCACTACTCCAGGTTCAGGCTGTATACTGGCGCACTGCATGGGCTTGGGAAAGACTCTTCAGGTACATTATTAACTTGTCCCCTTTATAAACAATAGCGCCTCTGTAGTAACAAATGTGCTCCAATAATGTTTGAAATGTTTATAAATATGCTCTGCTAAATGATTATGTATACTGACAAATGTGTATTTTTAAGGTGGTCACATTTCTCCACACTGTGCTGCAGTCTAAGATTTTAAACTTCAAAACTGCACTGGTGGTATGTCCCCTCAACACTGTTCTCAACTGGGTCAGTGAGTTTAAGAAATGGCAAAGAACTCTAGGAGAAGACAAAGTTAAGGTGAGAAAAATTTCACAGGACTTTGTGCCACTTATGTCTGTATGCGTAAATATTACATATAACACATTTATTGTGCAGGTTTCACAAATCGCTACAGTCAAAGGTCTGAGTGAAAGACTGAGTGCACTAAAAATGTGGCAGAGAAATGGAGGCGTGTTGATCATTGGGTACGAGTTGTACCGCAATCTCTCACAAATGCGAAAAATCACTAATGAGCAGTGGAAGGTGGACATAATGTCTGCACTGGTGGATCCAGGTATACATTTTAATATGTTGTACACAAAGTGAAATGAATCAGGTCATTAAGTCATAACCTTAAACAGTGAAATAGAGTAATCTGATTGGCTGTACTGAATTTAGTGTAGTATACGATGTGCATTTTACAATAATTTGAAGATAAAATGATTTTGTCCTGTGTGTAGTACTTATACGGTCCTTCATCTTTATTGTTCTGTGTCCAAGGTCCAGATGTAGTTGTTTGTGATGAAGGCCACATTCTGCGCAATGATGGGTCCAATATCTCTAAAGCTTTGAATGCCATCAAAACTAAACGGAGGGTGGTATTAACCGGCACCCCTCTGCAAAACAATTTGGTTGAATGTAAGTCTGGAAGTTTCAAACAATATTCAAACTGAACTGTTTAGAAAGTGCATTACTTCTTGAGAATCTGCTCCTTTTAAGAATGGTTGTATTTTCGCAGATCATTGTATGGTCAGTTTTATCAAGAAGAATCTGCTGGGCTCTCTGGGAGAGTTCAGGAACCGCTTCATTAACCCAATACAGAATGGTCAGTGCGCTGACTCCACACCTCGAGATGTTCGAATCATGAAGAACAGAGCTCACGTCCTTCACGCCATGTTGGCCGGATGTGTGCAGGTAAAATCTAAGAAGTCGAAACCAAAACACATGTTTCTGCTCTGTTTATGTATGTATATGTTTCTGTATGTTTCTTTTTGTTTAGAGAAAAGATTATTCAGAGTTAAGTCAGTTTCTGCCTCCCAAACATGAGTATGTGTTGGCAGTGAGAGTTTCACACCTTCAGTGTCAGCTCTATCGATATTACCTCGATCATGTCTCTGGTGAGATGTTGCAAGAAGTTGATAAAATCATGTTTGCTCAATTATGTATGTATATAAAGTAATACTTTTTAAATTTAGGGGTATTGTCTATGCCTGAGGGGACCAAAGCCAAGCCTGGAGCTAACCTGTTCAAGGACTTCCAGGTGCTCAGCCGAATCTGGACTCATCCTTGGTGCCTTCATCTGAGTAATGTCAAGGTAGATATATTTAAATCTCAAAATGTGATTACTCTTTTCAATATTTTTAATAAAATTATCTGTACTGCAGGGAAGCCTTGATAAGAAAAATAAAACCAAGCATCAGACTGATGGGTAAATTTTTTTTATTTTATATTTGTACCAAAAAAACAAAACAAAACACCTTTTAACTTGAGGGGAGTACCGTAACTTTTAGTTTTATGTTATGCAGGAACCAACGGCTTCTTTCTTTTAAGACAAATGAAGTTAATGAGGACAATCCAACCTCTACCTCTGACATGATAATGCAAGGTAATCAAATCTTCATAAATTAGGATTACCATAAATCCATCTGTTAGTTATTGTTGGTCCCCATTATTATATCATTATTATAGTGTTGTATAGAGTCCTATCTTTTCACATGTAAATTGTTTAAATACATGGTTTGTTTACATTTCTAGGGGAGAGAGAGTTTGAGAGCTCAAGTTCTCAATGTGCAACCAATGACTGGTACAAGAGTATGGTGTCTGAAATTGACGCTAAAGTCGCAACACACTCTGGAAAAATAATATTACTGCTTGAAATATTAAAAAGGGCAGAGGCTCTTCAAGATAAAGTGTAGGTTTTCCAATACAGCTTCCTACCATTGTAGCATTTCAGTGTTTGGAAATGCAACAAAATGTTTTTTTTTTTGTTTTAACAGGTTGGTGTTTAGTCAGTCGCTGATCTCCTTGGATCTTATTGAAGATTTTCTAAAACAAGCTCATCTGACCAGAGTCACACAAGGCAAAGGTATCAGAAACAAACCATAATAAGAAAGAAAGACATTTCCATAGCCTTGGCTATGGAATGACTTGAATGACTTCTGTTTTAACAGCTGGCAGTTGGAAAAAAAATGTTGATTACTATCGACTTGATGGTTCCACAAATGCTTTATTGAGAAAGAAGTGGGCTGAGGATTTCAACAACTATGCAAACGAACGGTAATGTGATGTTGACCTTTTAATGAGATAAACATCAGGCATACTATAATGAAGTATTTGTCTTGCTAAAAAGTGGGCGACTGTTCCTCATCTCAACAAGAGCCGGCTCTCTTGGCATTAACCTGGTGGCAGCAAATAGGGTCGTCATATTTGATGCCTCGTGGAACCCATCCTACGACATTCAGAGTATTTACCGCGTGTACCGCTTCGGTCAGCAAAAGCCAGTCTTTGTTTATCGCTTTTTGGCTCAAGTAAGCACAGCATCATAGCCTATATCGGCTTTATTTTTGAACAGATGAAATACCTGAAGTTTGTTGCAATTCATACTCTAGGGCACCATGGAGGAGAAGATCTATGATCGTCAAGTGACTAAACAGTCGCTATCCAATCGAGTGGTCGATCAGCAGCAGATAGAGAGGCACTTCACGCTCTTTGAGCTGACTGAGCTTTATACATTCAAGCCAGACCTGTTGGATGACCCTACCTCATCCAGAGGCAAAAGAATGTCCTCTGTGGTACCAAAGGTAGCTAATGTGTCCAGTGTTTGTCTTGTTCTGCTTGTTGTTCAGCACTTTAGTAAGCTTTGGCTGTTATTAAATGTGCTCTATAAATGCAATTTGATTTGATTTTAACATCAAGTACGTAAATGGATTACACAACTTATTGCTCTTTTCTTTTCCAGGACGCAGTGCTCTCTGAGTTGTTGCACGGCTGTAAAGACCAGATTGTCTCATTTCATGAACATGACTCTCTATTGGACCACAAAGAGGAGGAGGAGCTCAGTGAAGCAGAGCGTAAAGTGGCCTGGGCAGAGTATGAGGCAGAGGTAAACTGCCCCATCTTGTTATCTATATTTATTTTTCTTCATTTTTCTACAAAACATCTAAAATATCGTCACATATGCTTCTAATTTTTCAGTCCAAACCCGTCCCTGCGCCAGCCAGCACTATCCAGGCACCAGCCAGCACGATCCAGAGCGTGTTGCAGGGCATGTCCAATGAAAAGCTTTTGGTAATTTTCAGATATTTTATACTAACTTAAAAGAACTTGTTTTTGTTTTGCTGAATGATTATATATTTGCAGGAACTGCTAAACAAAAGCAGAGCGAATGTATCTACAGCTTTCATGAGACTGCAGAAAATGTCATCTCACACGATGGTGGAGTACATTAAATATGCTGTGAGTGACTTTGGCCAGGATATTTACAATGCCTTGTATATGAACCCCAAAACATTTTAACATTTTAAAATGACTCCCATCTACAGCGACTGCAGTACCCACATCTTTTGGAAGCAGAGATACTATCCAAGGCTGAGCTCTGGAAAGAATGTGATGAGAAAGCTCAGGAGCGTAATCGTGCTGCGTACCGAGAGTCTATCGCCCAGCAACAGGCTGTAAGTTTAATGTCACATTTGAGTTTACATTTCAGAGGTGAACAGAAGTGCATTAAGTAAATATCCCTTACAGCTCACACTTCACATTCAAGACCTACTTAACGTCCGAAGAAAGATGGCCGCACACCCTGTGAACAAGCCTGGACACTCTTGAGAATTTCATACTTTTTGTTTTATTTGTATTAAATTCTGATAGTACAAACTCTTTGCAAGTTTAACACGTGCCTTGCCTTTTTAAGTGTTGACTCACATTTCAGGTTCATGCATTTAAAGTAATATACCGTGCCTTTTAAATATTACTAAAAGTTTTAAACCATGTCTTTGAACAGAAAGTTCACTGCAAAAGTATTATACTACTGTTTTGTTAATTTTATTTTCTGCTACTTTCGATTATTGTATGAGTCTTAGTTTTATGTTATACTTTATATTTAATGAAGTTAATAAATATTTTGTGACAAATAAGCTGTGTTGGTAATGTGAGTGCTAACCTTCCATTTGTGCCATAAAACGTCACTTAAGTCACTAAAATATGGCAATTTTATCCAGCAATTTGTGTTCATTTTTAGTATTTATGGATTCAGCTAACATTGATTAGTGTACTTCCTGTTTACTAGTTAGCTATAGCAAGCTGCATGGCAGAAAAAACAAAGACCAATCAGTTTCATATAAATTATATTTAAAGGTTAGAAAAGGTATAAAATAGTACATGTACATTAACAGTTAATGTGCCATTACAACAATTTCATGCAATATTTGGCAAATTTACCAGTGATGGTGCTCCCAATGTGTATGAACAAGTACAATTAATGCCCTCAGATAATCTTTAATATCTAATTCAAGTCTTATGGTTGGCTATGGAATTTAAACGTGCACTATGAATTTTTCTGCTTGAATACTTGGGAGATGTTTTTTTGCCTGGAATGTTCCTCAGTATGGCATTAAAAGTTTTGGCAAAGTGACATGGAAAAGATGACTAGGAAGAGCAACTACACTATCACAACAGGCACAAAGTTATTTGCACATAAAAATTGTTTAATCTGAGGGTATAGGGTTTGCGTAGTTATGAAAATAGCAGTCATAGGAATGAGCTGGAATCAAAATGGTAATGTATAATATTTTTAAATAAAACATTTAAAAACATGACAAAAAGGTCCAGTGGCTTCACAATGAGGCTACTGATTTGGTGGTTATCCTTGGGTTGAGAAGACACCAACATCAATTCATAGCATGCAGTTAAAAGCAGCACTTCCTTCGTACAAGTTTTGCCCAACAAAGTTTCTATCGTCCAGTGTCCAGATCCCTCATGTACTTCTGAAGGGCCTGCAGCCTGGCATCAATCTCTGACAACTCTGCTCCAGTGTCAATAGAGCTCTCTGTCAGACAATATATAATTAACTTTATTTCAAATACAAATGTAAGCATATTTCAGTAAAGATTTAAATGTTACCTTTGTCCCTTAATCTTTGTGTTGGTGTGCTACATAATGGCTTCCTGGTCACAAGGCCTCCTCTAGACTGCAAAACAAAGAAATATATTGTAATAAACCAGGGCTAACTTTGCTACCCTGGTGTTGGAAAGCATTTAGTTTTCCCCCAGTTAACCAGCCTATAAGTACTCCAGACTCCAGTTTGACAAATTAAGAACTGAGTGTGCAACTAGTTGTCTTATGTAAGATTATTTAAGAAGTAATTATACACTACTGTGTGAGATATGTATTGGGAACCTGGTGAATTTGTATTCCAAGTCATTAGTAGAAGTTAGAGGTGAGATCTTGACATAATTTATAATAAATAAATTATGCAATTCAGTTGCAAATTTTGGCCTCAATATTTGATTTATTTTTTACATATTTTTGCTGTAATTGTAGCACTGTTTTTTGGAACTATGGCTTCTCAAGACATGTAACCTGCCCGCACTTAACCCTTTTTTGTCGAATCCCAATGTAAACACATGGAAAATAAAATCACACAAGATAATTTTTCCCATGTTTGCACAATCTTGAGGCAATTTGGTCTTGCAAGATCTTGTGATCCAAGATCTTGTCCTATTCCTTGTAGAAGATTAATTCATTTCTTCATGCCAAGTACCACCTAAGGTAATATCTGGCTGTCCAAAAACCACCAGATCTAAAGCACAACTATAGGTCTAAACTGGGCTAAACATGGCCTTAATTGGATAACGTAACCCAAAAGAGGACAAAAACATAAATAGATTTGTCTCTAAATTATGCAGAAACTGCAGAGGGCCCTAGGTAAAACTAGAGGTAGCCCGCCGTCTACCAGTTTCAGAAACACTGGGCTGGACAATATACAAAGCAACACTTCTGCTGTGTTTCAATCTGCTCTAGTAAAAGTCTTATCAAAAGAGCAACAGAGGAGGTGATAGATGACCTGGCCTGATGGTTCTGGGAGAAAGTCCATTTTAGAGTGGTTCTCATAGTATTCAGCTTCCTGTTTCTAGGAACCATTGTGAAGACTTTTTAGCATTCAAAAGATATATTTATGTTTTAATTACTAATTGACATGGCAATGGTACAAATTTTTCATTCTGAAACCCATGGATAGCGCCTGATGCACTTGTTTAGAAAATCCAATATTTAACTCACCACACTAGGTCCATTGTACATAGGTTTTCTTCCTCTGTAAAACAAAGAAATTATGGATCTGAAATTGTCAAAGCAGTCATGCATTCTGTGATTTTACCTTAAAAATGTTTTTGTCATTTCGTCCATGTCGACTAATGAACTTTCTGAAGAGTTTCGGCTCAGCCTCCTCTCTACAGACAGGCTCCTCCCTCGGCTGCCCGACCGTACCATCAGAGGCTCTCTGGAGCGTGAACGACCCCTTTCCTGGAACACTGGCGACACTAGCATGTCCCTCCGCACTTTTCTTTGTCTGACACAAGATTAAGACACACTCATTAAAATACAGGCAACAGACAAAGATATTATTCAGTAATATTTTTAAATAATAGTCTTACTTCTTGATTTCTGCTTCTTTCTGTCTGCGCTGTTTGTCCTGGATATAAGCAGTTGGATCAAAGCAAGAACCTCTTGAACCTTCACAGAAAAATGTGATAGAAAAAAAATTACCAAGAGAAATTTCTAGACAAATATTTTGTCTTGTAAATTGAAAAAAAAAAAATTTTAAAAACTTAAACACAATACAAAATGATTCTAAATGAGAAACCTGTTTTGGGCAGGGGAGTATGGCCAAAATGTTTATCACGAAATTTTGTAATAACGGTATAACAATATACCTAAAGCTGCTTAAAAAGGTGGCTTTTATGACATTGTACTTGTTTTTGGCTAATCAAGTTTTGCTTCCTCTCCACATGTCTTATCTCTTTCATTGTTAGTGTTTTTATCATCTGCAGCACCTCCACAGTCTCTCTTTAAGCCACTCTGGGCTTCAGCGGTAGCAATTAGCCATGCTCTCTGTCTGCCTCCCCTCGGAACTCAGAGGAAAATAACATGCAGTGCACAAGTATATCACGATATTTCAAATTCCATATCATCCCCATATATATCACAACATATCACCAGCTGTACCAGTGGGAGACGGAGACGGTCTAGGTATTCGACCTCTTGGTCCTGTTGAGTCTGATCTTCTGCCTCGCTCCTCGGACCTTTGAATCCTGTCCTCCATCCGCTCCCTGGACCCCGACCGCGCCCGGACCACCTCGCATCCAGATCTCCTCTCTTGGGACAAAGATCGATAGACTTCACCTTCAAGTCGAGAAGTGATGTGACTGGAAACTGGAGTCACTTTTCTACAGTAACACAAGAATGAATAAGTAAATAGAGGGATAGACTTAAACTAGTTAGTAGAAGTAAGTATTAGTAAAAGAGAGAAAGAAAGGATATAGTACACGCTTAGATTGTCTAACCCTCTCCGCAGCATCGCCAGTTCATTGGTGAGACTCTTGACACGAGCTCTGAGTGCACACTCAGACGCACGCAGCTCCTCAAACTAAACAACAGATGAATATATGTCAGAGCAAAAACAATCAATTATTCTGTGCAATGGGCAGGCATATTTTAGTAGTATTTATCAAAGGTGGAAGAAAGATGCAGACATGTGATTCGGTTCATGAGAACATGATTTTGACATGATTTATAATAAATAAATTGTGCCTGTTCATAAGTTTGAATTCACTGTTTTATTTATTTTATTTAATATTTTTTTCTGTCATTGGAGCACTGCTTTTTCTGGAAATACAGCTTTTCTGGAGGTGTAACTCACCAGCATTAATCCTTTTTTTTATCCATGCCAAATGTAAACACACATCTCATACAATCATTTCCACAAGATCATTTCCACATGTGTGCACAATCTTGTGGCACAATATACTGTGCCATCCCAACTAAATACTATAGTGCAAATTGCTGACAAAGTAAAGGATGGTCAGATTAAACATAATTGGTAAATGATTCATGTTTGCAATGATGTGTACCATTTGTAACATTTATTTTGCCATTGTTTTATTTGAGTACCTGTTCCATCAGAAGTCTCTGCTCCTGACTCCTTTTACTTGCAGAGCGCTGATTCTTGGCTCTTTCTTTCACAAGTTGCTCCTCAAGAGATCGGACCACATCTCGAGTTCTCCACTCTTCTCTTCCAGGGGTCCCCATACCTCCTCCAATCTGAAGTCTCTCCAAAACTTTAGCCATAGCATCCTTCTCTTCTTTTACCAGCAACAACCTTCAAATGATACAATACATTACATTACATAAATTTGTATAAGCTTTTAACCATGTTATAACTGTGTTCCCTCGTCATTAGCTCAACTCAGATTGATGAGTGGCTCTGAAAATTCCTGTTTTCACCTACCCCCATACTGCCTACTTTCCTATTCACTTCCTTTTCAAATAATTTAAAATGTGGTTCGTTCATGTAGGGCTCCAAAATGTAGCCATTTATAAAAATACTATAAAAACACATAAATGATCAATATTGTGATTTACAATGACCAAAAAGTAAAATAATGATCTATAGTACTAGAAGAAAAGGATAGCATATCCAGTGATGGTATAAATGCATACTCTTCTCGTAGCCTCTGTATTTCAATTTTGTCTGATTTGTTGATTCCCTGAGAGGTGACTGCGCCCAATTCCACCCGTAAAGCTCTGATTTCTTTTTGTAGCACAGCAGGGTCCGGTTTTCCAACATAGGGTAGTGGCAATGGGTAATGGATCCTAGAGGAAACAAAGAAAGCAACAATTCCATTATTATTATTGGACATTTATCATTTTGCTTATTTAGTTTTTGATGTGATTTGACTCCCATAAATCTCTCAGATAAAAACCAACAGTTAAGTGTTAAGTTATACAAAATAAGGCTGCACAATAATGAAAAAATTGCAACATATTAAGAACAGCAACACTGCCATTATTGCAATTTGATAATATAATTTTAACACAATAATTTAAGTTTAATTACTTGCCTGCATTTACCTCATTAACTCAAGATAACAACTGAACAGAAACTAAATCAAGACTAATCAAGGCAAATTTAGGACCTAATATGGAAAATCACAAATAAAACCACACTTTTAAACATTTTCATTAAAAAAACAGTACATTTCTGTCAAATTTCAGAGCCTTGGCATTACCACGATAAATGTGTCTGTTGTTTGTTGTGATATCAATACTTCAATACAGTCCTAAGACTAAACTATTTAAAACTGAACTGTCTCACCCCAATTTACAACACTATTTACAGTGTTTAAAGCCTATAAACATAAAATAAAAATAAATAAAAACAAACAAACCGGTCAAACTCAACGGTGTAAATGAGGATGAGATATCGCTTGGCGGTCAGGGCAGAGGACTGTTGATTGGCACGAGGCCGACTGAGCACTCCTGCCTTTCTGTTACGCAGCAGCTCCAGATCAGCATAGGTCAGGAGGTCCAATGTGACTGAATCACTTGACTGTGAAAAATCAGGCCTCATCATTACTATTATTTACCCCATGCAAAATAAAACGGCACTAAATACATTTTTCACAACCATGTAACACATGTATAGTTTATTCATTTCATTTCAATATAACACAGTCACAAATGCAATGTCACTAAGGCAAGTAAGACACAGAATATAAAGATCTAAAAGCCACAATAGCTATCAGTTTAATCTCTAATTTGCCTGCGTTTTAATCGGCTGTAGAAAGTTACAAGGACAGCTCACGACAGTGGCACAATTTTCGCTTCAGTGAAAATACACCGCTTCAGGTCATATTTATCCACTCTGAATGAGTTACTGTAGTTTTACTTTCATCTGTTATATTTGTTCACGTATTAAAAAATAAAGTATCCAAATTTGCGTACCCTTTTAACAGCTGATTCCAACATACTACAGAATATAGGAAACTGCTTGAAGTTGCCAGTTTTTCGGGTGAGGTCTTCAATATCTGGAAAAAAAAAAATCAAATTTCAGATCAGACTTTGTGTTTGCGGCCTGAGTATACTGTTGTACATGGATTTTACTTACACGCTGGATCAAATTCCCCCCTCCACTGATCTGCTGTTGTAGAGTCAGAAATTTCAACAATCAACAAGCCATTGTCCACTTCCATCTTAACAGCAAACTCCACACCTCGAAACACTATGTCCTTCATCAGCTCTACTCCTTCCTCCATCACTGGGTCTGTGTGGAGCAAAGGAAAATAACAATAAAGATATAGTTTGATGCAAACTTCCTGATACAATTTAGCAGCTCTTAACTATTTTGGCAAAATATAATGCAAATTCAGTCAGTTTAATTTACAGATTATATTTAAAGGTGCACTATGTAACTTTTCTGGTGAAGGGTCCGCTACCTGCTTGTCTCCATCGAGATTGTATTACTTTGCTTGGAATGTTTCACAGTATAGCATTATCTTCATAGAGACAATATCTGATCTGCAGGAACCAAGTTATAGGTCAGATATGTGGAGGCAGCCCCACTAACAGAAATAATGCATGTTTCTCAAGGTATTTTTGATGAATAAAAACACCCATAATTTAATATGCAAGAAAAATAAGCTTAAAGCTATAGGATGGAACATTTAAGGCAAAGTAATGACATCAGAAAAAAGCAAATGGCGAACTCTCCACCAGAAAAAGTTGCAGAGTGCTGCTTTTATTAATAAATATCTGTTTGCCATTTTGTCTGTCTTGACAAAAACACACCGAAAGGGGCAGAGGCGAGTCTCTTGAGCAAATTTCCAAAGGAGTGATCGTCATTTTAGTGAAAAGTTGAGCTCCGGTGTGTGATTTCAAATGTCGAGGACTCAACGCGACTCTTCACATGCATGTTATCTGAGGTAGGTAACGCTGAATACTAACGCACGGATTTTAACATCTTTTACTTTCTCCACTGGGATAAACCTCAGCTTTCACTGTTTACGGCGGGAGAATTTGTACTACTCTTTCAACATTTTTATTCACAGTATCAATTGCATGTATCCATTTTTACACTACTGGAAATATGTTGTATATTAAGCAGGGAATTTAGATTTCTGGGTCAAATACCGCAGTTAACATCTCTGCCCTGGAAACGCATGTAGCATAGTTAGCATCGTTGGCTTGCAGCTTTGTTGACAATGAGATGAGACTGCTTTAGTATCACTTTAGAAAATTACCAATAAACTATGAAGGGTGATAATAAGGAGTCTGGAAAAAATAATATCGTTTTACCTTTGGTTGATGCTGTAGTGATTCAAAGGCGTTAGCTCCAGTCAGAAACCATAGTAGGTGAACGGACAGCGCGGATCTCGGTCATCTGTCCAGCGCAAAGGGCGCCTGATTCACGGGCATCGGGAGCAGTGAGAGCCCGGTCTGTGGTGGTCTTTCATGGGGTCTTTGAGGTTCTGTTTGGGTGTGTGAGAGTCTGTGGGAGCGGTTTAACACCCGGGAACCCTCAAACTCTTCTTCGTCTTTACCCCCCTCTTCCTCGGTAGACATTAGACGTGAGCGCGCGCCGTCTTTTGGTAATGTCACTGCCCTCCAGAGGCACACAGCACACACTTTACCCCCACGAAGCACTTTCATCTCTTTTGCCTAATTACATGACCCAATGAACATGAAGCCGAGATTATTTATAAAACTAAACACTTTTACCATATTATATATATGGTAAAAGTGTTTAGTTTTATTTTGGTGGGGGTCCATGAGTCTATTTGTCACTGCTTTGCCTGGAATATTCCACTGTATGGCATTAAACTGATCTAACTTGCATTTAGTTAATTACATGTGTTTTTATTACTTAGAAAAAGCTATGAAAAACATGAATTCTTATTGTCCACAGATCTGACCCATAACTTGGCACGTGGCATTGTCTCCATGGAGGTGGTTATGGAATATTACAGGCAAAACAAAAAATAAAAACATCTACATGGAAACAACCATGTGATGAACCCTCCGCACAAATTTTCATTTTTTTCCCATATCATCTGGGGACCCCCTCAAATCATTTTGTGACCCTCATAGGGGTCCCGACCCCCAGGTTGAGAACCACTGGACTCTAATTTATTGTTATCAACAAGTACCTTACATTAGTTTACTCTGAAAAACAGACCCCTTTTGTAAATTTATAGTTCATTTATTCACAAGCCCTAGAGTCAAGTTTGTCATTGCTAGCCGTCTTCACGTCAGTTAGTTTAGGTTGTTCCCATAGCGACAGAGTCTGAAGTCTGAGGTCCCTCTTGTCTTCGCACACAAAACACTGAGCTGAAGCGTCTACTTCTGGGCTGTTCCTTCTTTCAGAACTGCACATGAAAAACAAGTCACCAGACATCACCCACTCTCTCTATGACCCCCAAAACACCCCCGAAGTGGCAGCAGGTGGTTGGACATGAAGGTCTGGACACAGTTTTTCTATATCTGTATCGTTATGCATGTATTATGCTAACATTGTTTGTTTTTTTTTTACAGGGAGTTTTCAAGTTGGTGAACATGGCACACTGCTGAAAAAGTTTTGTAAAGGGGAACAACAATGCTACCTGAAACTTATGAAGGATTCTTTGAGGCCATTTGTTCCAGCATACCATGGAGTTGTGCAGAAGGATAACCAGGATTACAACATGATGGAAAATCTACTGAACAACTTTAATTCACCTTACATTATGGACTGCAAGATCGGGAGCAGGTACATGGCTAGTGCTAACTCACTGACTATATGCCAGCTCATCATTTCTCTATGCACTATAGGTCTTTTTAGTACTTAGTTATAAACTATAAGGTAGATAATTATTTTACATTTTGTTCACTGTAAATATAAAATAGATCTAAAACAGCTTAGTAATAGAAACTGGTCCATATTTACTGTTAAAAATGCAAAATTGATCAGCCCCTCATCTTCATAGTGGCATCTGTAGCAAGCAGCGGATTTTCTATTGTGTTTTTATTTTTGAAAATGGCTAGGTGACATTTTTTCAACCCTACACTTATCACCTTTTTTAATAAACCCAATTGAAAACAGAAATTTCTGAGGACTCAAGCCTCAAATTTAAGACAATACAGGACCACAATCTATCTAAATACAACTCTGAGTAGGCTAATGATGAAGGAACACCATTGTAACATTGTTAGTAGCTCATAAAGGTTGATTTAGCATAATGACTCCTTTGTACTCATTTAGAACATATCTTGAGAATGAGCTACAGCTGGCTCGTGAGCGCCCCCAGCCTCGTCAGGACATGTTTGAGAAGATGGTTGCTGTGGATCCAGGTGCCCCAACAGCCGAGGAGCAGGCCCAAAAGGCTGTTTTAAAAAGCAGATACATGCAGTGGAGAGAGACCCTGAGCTCCACCACTACACTTGGATTTCGTATTGAAGGATTTAAGGTACTTGTAAAACTATTGCTGGGTTTCACATGAAAATGCAACATTCTTTATATGTCTCATATTATTATGAATAGTATGGGAAGCAGGTAAAATGTGCTAACATGAACATTTTAGTTGCAATATGGGGGTTGTCAGTGGTCATCACCGATGCAAGTTTAGTTCTTTCACAAGTAGAATTACATGTATCCTCTTTTAATGCAGAAACCAAATGAAGACTGTCAAACAAACTTCAAAAAGACCAAAAGTAAAGAACAAGTGATAAAAGCTCTGAGTGACTTTGTGGAATCCAACACACAAATTGTGGTGAGTAACAAAAAATAATAATAATCTGTAAGAAAATTAAGTGGTGCAAATTCTAACAGAGATATTCTTCCTATAGTGGGGTTACTTAAGACAATTGAGACAGTTGCGGCAAGTCTTGGAGACATCAGACTTCTTCAAAACACATGAGGTTGGTAATACCACCCACATATAGTCACTGCCTATATACAGTACTTATGAACAAGAAATATAACTTAAAGCTGGGGCACCTGATTTTTAAACCATGAAAAGAGAAAGTATAAATCTCACAAATCCTTTGACAAGTCTTTTGTATTCACATGCATGAGTTTTTTGGCCACTAGCAAAGCAGCAGGGTGGACCACCCTTGCATAGCGGATCAGCTCTCATCCCAAAGTGTCATATAGTGACTCACATGGCAGTGTGTATCGGTCTTTAAAGTTCTGCTTTTACAATACACTTTGTAAAACAAAATTAACATATTTATAAAGAGAAAAGTTGGGTAATTTCAACTTTAAATAATATAATTAATTGGTTGACATAGTTCAGTATTTTTTTTATTGTTTTTTATTGGGGTAGGTCTATGGCTGAACAGTGGCGCAGCTTTAGTTTGTATATGTCTACATCTGTTTTTAATTTGGTGTCTAAATGTCTAAATGTATTCTAAAATTGTATATCTCCACGCAGCATTTGTAAGATAAAAAAACATTATAAACAAACACAGGCACTGATTTATTTTACTGCACGGCTTCTCTGTAGGTTGTGGGCAGCTCCTTACTGTTTGTCCACGACTGCTCTGGAAAAGCTGGAGTTTGGATGATTGACTTTGCAAAGACTATGGTCCTCCCGCCTCACTTTAGAGTGGACCACCGATCTCCCTGGGTGGAGGGAAATCGAGAGGATGGATACCTGTGGGGCCTGGACAACCTCATTGATGTCTTGACCAATATGCTCCACTACTAGAGGGAAATTGGGACTTGAAGTAATTTGGTAACAGGACATTTCAACATATCAAATTTACCATACAAACAGCACAACTTAACCACCTGTTTAGTGATTTAAAAGTGCACTATGTAACTTTTCTGGTGAAATGTATTTATCTCCATGGAGACAAGCAGTCGATGCCACTAGGCCAAGTTATAGGCCAGATCTGTGGAGAGGCAAGCTCGCTCACAGTAAGAATGCATTTTTTTCAGTTTTCTTTTAGCTATAAACACATATGTAACTGAATATATGCGAAATAAGTTTAATGCCATACTGTAACATTCCAGGCAGAACTATAAAATCATTGTAGACAAACAGGTGACAGACACTCCACCTGAAAAGTTACATATTGCAACTTTAACATATGTGTACACTGCCATTTTAACTAATAATAATGTAGTTTTTTGTAGATGTTTTAAAGCACAATCTATACATTAAGAAATGAAATGGTGCTAAAGTATTTTAAAATCTAAATTAATAATTTCTTAATAATGGTCTTATCTACATTGACCTGTAGAGCAATAATAAACATGGACAAAACTGTTTTGTATCACACTTAATAGAATTGGTGAATGTTAGCCATGAGGGAAACTATATGGCTAATTAAGTATTTTAAAGGGCACATATGTCACTAATAAACATGACTGTGATCTTAAAATAGGCTTCAGTGTCATAGAGAAGATCAGAGACACTTAAAACAGATGTGTTGTCTGTCTTCCACACCTGTCCCAGCCTGGAGCAGTGGGCACCAGGAACCCCTGCCCTCAGCAATGGTATTAGTCAAGATTAAAGGCATGTGCAGACAGAGAAAATCATGATATACAGTCCTCCCACACAGTCTACGGGATAAACAAAAAAGCTTTTCAGAGGCATCCACTGTAGTTTGTTTTCCAGGGGCAATTTGATACAAAAAGAAATATAAAGGAAAAATTAAACTTACACATGCAATAGATCTATTTTTTCTCCTATAATGAAAAACTTAAAATACAATGTGCTCTATGTTTGCCTGGGATCCAGAATGCACACTTCTTCAATACAGAGGAATATCATTCTGGATTTGCCTGGTAACTCTTCAACACACACTTTATGTATTGTTTATTCTGGTGGAAAATCTAGTTTGAATTTTTAAAAAAATATTTGTATTGTGGCTTTAATTGAAACTCATTTGGAGATTAGAGAAAGAGTCTTTTTAAATAGCTTTGATGAAGGTGCGCTCAGGACAAGAGGGGGTGGGTCCATGGTGATGATGTCATCACTGCTTCTCAGTTTGGACCAAAAAAACCTCAAGATGCTCCTATAACTGGTCATTGTTCAGCACATCCAGTACAGCAGCACACCGTAGCTACAGGTATGTTTCCTAATATTATCATCACAATTATTGAACTTCATACTTCGAGTTTTTGTCTAATTTAACTGAATGACATGACACTGTATTTGTAATATAAGGTTTATTTGTACAATTTTCTTCTTGTTTAATCAAATGGTTCACTTTGTTCAGACCCATCTGCTCCTATCTATCCTCCTTTGTTTCTCTGCATTAGAGGCTGTATGATGCATTGAGAGTGTAAGTGGCTGGAGGTGGTGCATGCTGTGTCAGTGCTCATGGCTCAGAGAAAAGCTCGGGGCTGCCGCGGCTGTCTCCGGGCTCCTATGAATGAGGATAATGCACGGTTCTGCCTCCTGGCTGCACTCATCCTGCTTTACTTACTGTGTGGAGCTGCCATCTTCTCAGCTCTCGAACACCCCTTTGAGCTGCGGGCACGGAGACGCTGGAAACAACAGGTGGATAACTTTACCCAGAGACACAGGGTGAACCTGGGGGCACTGTACACTCTGCTTCGGCAGTACGAAGAGGCCAATGGGGCAGGCATCCGAGTGGATACTCTCCGACCACGCTGGGACTTCTCTGGAGCTCTCTACTTTGTGGGAACAGTGGTCTCCACTATTGGTAAGTCTGTTTAATTTTTTAACCATAGTTGGGATACAAAAGGTACAACATCCAACTCTCAGTTAATTGGCTACTGGAATGACAACAAATAATTTAATAATAAAACATATTCCATTTATATAGTCAAAATTGTGGAAAAATAAATATTCACTGCTAAAGTCAATATTGACTCTTGTATAATACAAATTATACAGTGTTACACTTGAATGGCTGTTAGTAAAATGAATATATTGTCTTGTATAAAGTCTGTCTGTCTTTACTTTTCAGGATTTGGCATGACCACACCAACAACCATTGCAGGCAAAATCTTCCTAATATTCTATGGTTTGATTGGCTGTGCTGCTACCATCCTGTTCTTTAACCTGTTCCTGGAGCGCATCATCACCATGCTGGCCTACATCATGCGCTGGTTCCATGAGCGGCGGCTGAGGTGTGCTGGAGTGGAGGCGAGTTGTGAGGAGCGTCCCGAGGAGGAGGACAGTCTGGAGGGGTGGAAGCCCTCTGTGTATTATGTGATGCTGATTCTAGGAATGGCCTCAGTCGTGATTGCATGCAGTGCTTCCACTCTGTACAGTTCTATGGAGAACTGGAGCTACATAGACTCACTCTACTTCTGCTTTGTCGCGTTCAGTACCATTGGCTTTGGTGACCTGGTAAGCAGTCAGAGGCAGCAATACGAGTCTCAGGCTGCGTACAGTTTTGGGAACTGCCTGTTCATCCTCATGGGAGTGTGCTGCATATATTCCCTTTTTAATGTAATATCCATTATCATTAAGCAAACTCTGAACTGGATCCTTAGTAAAGTGGTGTGCTCCAGGTCTCTGCAGACCTGCTCATGCTGTGCTGCAGGCTGTTGGAGGTTCTGCTGCCCCTGCTTCTATAAAAAGTCTCTCCATCGCACTCGCCTGCCCCGACATCTAAATCAAAAACGCTTCAGGTGTAACACAGTGCACCCCGCCTCCTCTCAGCGCAGGGCCAGTAGGCGCCCCTACAGGGACGGCTCAGTGGAGACGGTCTTTGAGAGTGAGACTGATGGAGCAGGAGATGGACCTGTACATTTAGGCAGGCGTCTGTCCGGAGAGATGATCTCCGTCAATGAGTTCATGGTGTCCAATAAAGTGTCTTTGGCTCTGCTCCAGAAGCAGCTGAGTGAGACAGCTCACCAAGGCCCCAGACCGAGCTATTCCCACCAGAACGGTTTTTCTGGTGGGGTCGGAGCTCTGGGCATCATGAACAACCGCCTACAGGAGACCAGTGTAGATAGGTAGCAGGTAGCTGTATTCAGCTGTTCTGGTGTTGCATTAAATGCCAAAATATTGTTTGTAGGTCAAACTCCATTTGAATTTACTCAGTATTTTTCCTGAACAATTTTTATGTCAACTCTATGCATCCTAAGTAGAATTTGTGTTTAAACGTTTGTTTCATGGACAGAGAAGAACAGCACTGGGACAGTCAAGAGATGTCTGATGTCATGAAGTGATTGGCTCATACAAATGCAATCACTAAAGATGCCCTGAAGGAGCCTAGGAAGAGAGCCACTGATTTAAGTGTATCCTTGACTATATATTGTATGTCTGAGATGGCCTGCTATTAGATCATTAGGTCAGTGGTGGAAACTAACCTATAACAAATAGAAAAAACTGTGTTTTTTTAATGCATTTTTTCACCATTTGTCATTAAAATTCATATTAGTCATCAAAGAACAGCAGGACACAGGATTTTAAGAGGCACACATCTAATCAAACTGGACCACTGGAGGACACCCTCATGTCAGAAAGAGCAGTACAGACAGATGTAGGATCACTCTCCTGTCTCTAAAGCAGCCTCAAGCTTCATGGAGGAGGTCCTTTTCTATGCAAACAAATCCCTCATAATCCTTTTGATGCGAAAGATTAGCATAAAGCTAAAAGCTTAAGATTTGTCAGTATTAAGGAAATACATAGTAAATATCAACAATTCTCATGTGTGTGTGTTGTGGCAGTATAAGAAGGTACAATGCAAAGTTAAAACTTTATTCAGAATAAAGCAATCATGACTTATATTTCTATAGACAGAAAAGTAGTACAGTACAGTAACCCATCAGCACAGTACAGTAGTGGTGTTGATGCTGTTACGTCTTACAAAATATAAGGCAACACAGAAAATACTGTATCAACCATTTCAATTGAAAAACTAAATCTCACATTGTACGGACAAATGTATACTGAAATAAATAGAAAAGATAAATAAATTCACTTTTATGTCTATTTATTCATAAATTTACTCTGTATATCTTACTAATCTCATTTCTGTCAAATGTATCCACAACATGCAGCACATTATTCCAAGCATTCTTACATTGAATTCAATGCAGAAGCTCGCGAAACCAGAGTAGTGTGTCACCGCGAGGACGGCCAATTCAATTTAATGAAAGTTAAGTTTATTTATATAGCACGTTTAAAACCAACTTCAGCTGACCAAAGTGCTTCACATAAACGTCAACAAAAAACAAATATACATATAACACGATACACAGGAAAATAACAATAAAACTGTAAGATATCCTGTCTAGCTATATGCCAGGGAGAAGAGGTGGGTTTTCAGTCTAGTCTTTAACCGCGTTAAAGAATGAGAGGATCTGACAGGCAGAGGGAGGCGCTGCCAAAGAAAAGGCTCTGTCACCTCAGGCGCTCCAAAGAAAAGGCTCTGTCACCTCTTGAGCCTGGCTTTGGGCACAGCCAGCAGGAGCTGGTCAGCTGACCTAAGGGCTCTGGGTGGAGTATAGGGTTGCAGTAACTCCCTCAAATAAAGTGGACCCATAGAGTGCAGACATTTAAACACAATAACCTTTTGAACATCACCTGATATGAAATAGGGAGCCGGTGCAGGTTGCGCAGCACAGACAGCTCAAGCAGGATGTTTGCGCGCCGTACTGGCTCTATGTTCCTCAGTGGGAAAGACGATCAAACTTGAAGGGGAGTGTTTAGCCACTTTATAATAGGTCTACATTGAAACTAGCTAAATAGGCTTGTATTCACCGTCTCTGCAGGCTGACAACGGCAAACGCGAGGATTTCAAAAGTAAATTTCAAAACACAAACTGACAGTCTTTCTGAACCTAGGCTCCTTTAAACGATACATAAATGCCCCAGGAACACGTTGTGCTGATGGTAAATGCACAAAACAACTACAAATGCATGCTTATTATGCAGTACGGCCCTCCCCATTCCACACCGCCCGCGGTAGGGCGCGTATGGAGCAGAACGTTGTGCGCGCGTAGATGTCAGAAAATAAAATCCAACCTATTTTTGACGCTCTACGCGAGCGTAGGGCGCGTGTCCCCATCAAAATACATAGAGCGCATACATTTGTTATTATTTTTGTGCAATTACCAGCAGCATAACGTGTTCTTGGGGCATTTAGGCTATGTATTATATGTAATTTACTTTGGAAATCCTCGCGTTTGCCGTGGCCAGTCTGTACAGACAAGCATATTCAGCTAGTTGTTTTTATTGTAGACCTGTCACATGTGGCTAAACGCGCCCAGTCAAGTCTGGTCGGCTTTCCCGTTGAAACACAGAGCCAGTGCCGCGCGCATATGTCCTGCT
>KN473601.1:37886-49667 GCA_000787095.1 Periophthalmodon schlosseri
GCCGTACTCGCGTTGGCGTGCGGCTGTGGTTTCGCGAGGTTACGCACGTAAACGCTGACTCGTGCAGTGTGTTTAGCCCCTTTGAGACACTAATGAGGTGTTTATTATAATGTGCAAAGCTAAATCTTAAACCTAATAGCTTAACCCTTAATCTAACTTCATAATAGTACATTCCTATTTGCCATTGGCAACAACACTTCCATTTACTAGAGCATTAGCATATTACATTTGGCTGGCAACTTTGAATATCTTTTACATTTTTGACTTCATGTTACTGTGTGCTACTCCTCTGTTACCTGAAATAAGTACTTCACAGTATGTTATTTTGAGTTTTACAGGCCATTGATGACTGAGGCAGGGTGTGTCTCTGAAAGCATTACAAAATGTAGTACAAATATAAATTGTATTTGATCCTTCCTATTCATTCTGTATTTGTCCTGACAAGGTGCTGCTTGTCAACATAGTATAAACAAACATCTTTCTCTTTTTGCACATAAGATTTTATATTGACAATAATAATTACAGTCTCTTTGTCTTCCTCATAGTGTTTTAGGAACCTCCCAATCCCTAGAAAAAAAACACAAATAAAATATTAGTAAAGCCTACAGCGTGAATTATTTTTCAAAACATGCACTTACATTTGGTACAGTTGGCTTGTGTATTTCTCTTTGCTGATAGTATGCTGAAATTATGCGGTTTCTCCTACAGAACAGTAGAATTATCTGTAACAAGTACAATAAATGTATACAATGTGTTTGTTGGGCATGTCTCTTACTTGCTCTGTATGCCGCCCCCTGGTGGTAAACCAGGGATGACACTCGATGCCAAGACCGTGAGAACAGATAGTAGGTCAGGCTCCTCTCCTCTGGCACAAAACTCCTCATAAATCTCTGTCAAAATACAATGAAATGGAACATCCATTTTAGAAACTACTGCTCAGCAGAAATGAAATAAAATTGTAAAATTGTTTATGAGTCCAACACAACCTTTAATGATGTTTTACTTACTATGTAGCTTATGTATTAACTCTGCAAGTATAGTGTATTCTTAATGGATTATAAATATTATGCATACATAGTGAGGTTTGTCTGATCCATCCAATACTTAAAGACCAAAAGAATGTTGTTGTTTTTATACCCAAGGTTGTATAAAAATGAGTAACAAAAGAGGTGCTTTCACAGCAGAACACACCTGCCACTTTAGACTCCAGCAGGTCCTCCAGCTCAGCCTCCTGGTGCAGTGCCTCAGCCGACAGTTGGGGGGCGCCAGGGAAACACAGCACAATGATGCTGATGTTGTCCAGACTGCCCTGTGAAGCAAAACGTGCCATGAGCCAAACTAATTACAAATAAAAAAAACACCTTTGTCAGGACTGAGCTGTAGTAGAAAATACCTAATGTGCTGAGACTGGCCCATTAGCTATAGAGAGAGGCAGTTGAGCAGAGAAATGAAAATGAAGGAAGATGTTTATGTCTTGAGGTCGTTGTGTGTATCCATGCTGAAGTTCATGTTACATAACTAAGTGACATGATGGACATGACGGCCAAAGCACACTGAATACAGCTGTGGCCCTTCTCTGGCCTGCGGTGATCAAGTGTACTATGCTTTGACTCTAAGATGTACTGACATGAGAACAGAAACATCATTTACATAAGGTGGACTGCAGTGACCTGATGTTTGGTTTGTTCTTCTGACCATCAAAGCACGTGTTCTCATTAGTACCACATGTGTCTGGTGCAAGGATGCAGGGTCTGACACATTTACTGTAAAAGTCCTCACATGAACTGAGAACTATCCCCCCCGCTATCACACTCTCGGCTCTATTTTAGGCGGCCTGTCTCAGTGTTGTAGTTTAACCACATAAAAAAGAGTGTGGGGTGTTATTTCTGTCTACAGCGCAAGAAGAGAATGAATTAAACTCTGAATACTTAAATAATGAAAAATCAGTTTGGGTGTTTATTGGCTTCCATATCCTGTTCACTCTGCTGAATTAATGCTGTAGTAATACAACTAAATTCACAACATTTGACCCAAATTACCAGTGTTCTTTTGTTGAGCGTATTAAAATTCAAAACTGTTCATTACTAACCACCCACTACCACCCATCACTTTCTAAAATGACTTTTCACACTTTCAGTTAAATATTCAATTGTGGAATATGATTATGTTATGGACCACAGTGCATTCCCAATGATGTAAGTCCCGCATCAGCTGAAACATGCTGACCTGAATAACTGACCTTATAAAGACAGAGGTCGATGACTTGGGAGCAGACGTCTCTCAGGTCAGTGCAGACTTCGAGGCGGTTGTGGATGAAGGCGCAAAGGTCTTCATTGGTGATTGTGTCCCAAACTCCGTCACACGCCAGAACTAGGAACTCATCGGTTGGGGAGCGCTCCACCACACACACCTCAGGCTCAGGCGACACCATCTGCTCACTGGGAGTCCTGTTCTCTGCCCCTTTGTAACTGAAGTCCCCAAGTGCGCGAGACACAGCCAGGGAGCCGTTGATCCTTTGGAGGCACACGGACCCCCCTGCGCTCTCGATGCGCTCCTTCTCCAGGGGACTGTACGGTTTGTGATCACTGGTGGAGAAGCACACCTGGCCCGACCTGCAGAGCATGGCCCTGGAGTCGCCACAGTTGGCAAAGTAAATGTAGAATGGAGAGATGAGAGTGGCCACCACAGTAGTGCCCCCTCTCTCCCACCCCTCTCTGCGGGCCACTGTCTGAAGATGCTTGTCAGTTTGGAGAAAGCCTTCAATAATGGAGTCTTTTACTTTTTCAGGGTCGTCTTCTGGCCCCATTCCACCTGTGGCCACAACAGACATTTTAGAGAAAGCTTTTTCAAAGTGTTATGTGTGCACAGTGTGACATGAGTAACAGCATTCCCTCGGGTACAAATATCAATGCACACATAATGATTCACTTACATAACGCTTGTTACCACACTCTGTTATATTCTCTAGATATTCTGTTACATAACTCACCTGTGGTCAAGAGGTTTCCTAAAAGGTGCTGGGAGCAGTATTGTGCCACTGTGTTGCCCGCGTGGCCATCAAACACAGCAAAGAAACTCCAGTCGGACAGATCTCCCCCCAGCTGGGGCACACAGTTGTGGAAGTCCTCCATGTTGGCCCTCCAGCCCTGCATGCTCCCCAAGGCATAGGTGAGTCCCCAGCGGGTGCAGCCCTCCTCTGTTAGTTTGTCCAGAACGGGCCTGTCCAGGTATGGGCTGGGTATCACCTCCTCCCTCTCTCCTTCTGCTGGATGCTCCCCCTCAGTTGCCCCCCCTCGGCCCCCTTTGAAGAAGGAGCTGACCCTCTTCTCCGTCTCCTTCACCAGCTGACGCACAAACGCAGGCATCTCCACGCTGCCCTTCCTGGCTGTCCTCATGGCTGTAGTGAAAGCAGGTCGTGCTGGTTGCTTGAGTGAGGGAGGCCTAAGTGCGTAGCCGTTCTCCGGGCTCAGAGCATGGCATGTCTAAGCAGATGCTGCAGCTCTGTGTTACCGACTCATCTCCCTCTCCTCTGTGCCTCTCCACTGTCCCTCTCTGGAGACTTCAGTAGCACTGCGTCCTGCCCATCCTCTTCTGCTCTTCGCTTGTTTCTCTGCTGCTGTGATTTCACCTTCTCCCTCGCTTTTTCATAGCTCTCTCCTCTTTCCCCAGCTCTCTGTTTTGTCTTGTTATTCTCTCTGTCTGCTTTGTGATTGGCTGGCTATTTTTATACACCAATCATGGCCTCGTTTATCCCTGTCTGAGCTGACTGCCTTCACGTCCTCCTATCTGCAGTTAGCCCCTCCCACCCTGTTAATCTTACCCTTTGATCGGTTGGATTATGGAGTGTTGTGGATTACTGCACGGATGGCTATTTACTAACAACCAGGAGCCATTAGTGAAGTGCGAACAGAAAAAGTCACTTGCTTTCAAAATTTGGTTCAAAATATGATAAAAATGTACAATGCACCACTACCCCGTGCACATAACCTACTTTTAATTTATGAGTCATCTTCTGGCAAAACACCCAAAAATATAACACTGATATTAAATCTGAACTGTTAAATTGACATATACTTATTGCATCTGATCAAAAAATGTTACATAGGGTTAGGAGGACGGGCATATATAATAGAATATTTTAAAGAAGACATTGTGCTTTTCCAAGTATTTTATATTTTATTTTGCATTTTGTTCATTGTAAACTGTAATATTGATCTTAAACAACTTATTAATAGAAACGGGCCTATTGATTTTCTGACTACAGAACAGACAGGCCCTGCCTCTTCATAATGGCATTTCACTATAGCAATATGTGACATTTTTGAAACCTATATGGAGGCAGAATTTTCTTGAATAATCACAAGTGTGTAGTAAGTTGGTGGAGATAGGAGGTAGATGAAAAACAATCATGACTCATATGCAGGGAAATACATGATTACTCAAACATGCATGGATCAGTCAAAACACACCAAAACACCATTATAACATGGTAAAAAAACAAACAAACAAACAAAAAAACTCTTTAGTTTTATATGCAACAATAGAGCTGATTTTAACTGTTTAACCTGTTTGTTTTGCTTCTACCCCTGTGGCTAGAGGAATGGAGTCATTCCTTTGATAAACTGCTTACTGTTGCTCACAGTCACATCACAAATCACAATAAATCCCCTCATACTTTCTCCAGGGTGTCGTTTTACTGAGGTTTGCTGAAAAGGTCACAGAAATGCTTGTTTTAATCAGATTGAAATCCTTCGGGAAAAACTATACTCAATAGACTCAGTATAGACAGTATGGCCATACACCCTCATTATGTATATCTTATTTAGTCTTTGTAGGCATAGGTGTCTGCCAGTAGCTATCTATAACAAGGAAGTGTGAATGTGCTGATCTGGTAGTATCTATATATTTATACACACACACACACACACACACATTTATTTATTTATTTATTTATTTATTTATGTATACATACACTTATGGAATGAGAAGTGTAGTTGGATGGTGACAAAGACAGGGAAGGTAGTTCACACAGTTTCACTCCCAGAAGGAACAATACCAGACACTGTGGACAGTTACAAGTTACAAGTACCTTGGTATCCCACAAGCAAATGGCAACCTTGAAGAGGCAACAAGACCTACACAGCAGTTACTAGCAGGTCGCCCTTGCTCCAGATGCCCATCCAAAGACTGCCTTCGCCACCTCTAAGGGACTATGATACATGGAGACTCCTTTGCGTCTGCATTGTGTTCTCTCCAACGGGTCCTGGAGCGGATTAGGGCAGCTGGACTCAAACCATCCCCAGAAATGCTGCTTCATGAGGCAGTCTCTTTCCTGGGCCACAAGGGAAAGGTGAAGTGAGCACCATGGACGACAAAGTGCAAACAGTAAAAGACTGACCCATTCCCACTTGTGTCTCAGATCTTAAGAGCTGTGGGCACAGGACCTTTTGGGGTGATAAAGACACTCCTCCCTCTGTGGCAAGGATTCTACTAGGGTCAACAGAGGAAGGATGTGAAAGACTACTGCCGTTGCTGAGGCACATCTCACAAGGGGCACACCAACAGGTCTCGTGTCCTCCTCCAACAGTTTCCAGCTGGCTGCCCCATGAAAAGGGTAGGGATCGATCCTGTCAACGTGAGAGCCTCTCAGCTCATCCCTCTAGGGATCAAAAAATTCCCACTAAAGCCTGTACTGACAGAGCAAAGTTGTCAAAAGCTTCTGGATCTCCAGCTCTGATTGGTCGTAGGTTCAAGATCGTGCCCAGTTCACTCTGCACAAGCTGGTGTGGCTGTCCATATTTATCTTGGAGTGCCTGGAGAGTGTGTACTGTCTAGGGTCATGCATACAAGCTTGGGCTAGTTTGTAGGCACTGGGCTGCTTCAAATAATCAAAGAGGACCTGATATTTGAACTGTTCGGTGAGATGTGCATCTGCATTGAGCAGACTGTCAAGAGCCATCTTGAGGAGGGTAACGTCTGATTCTTTCTCAGAAATGAAGTGGGGTAAGATTGGCTTAGGAAGCCCATAGGGCGAGGCAAATAATAGCTCCATCAAGTCAGCCAGGTGCTGCTCTCAAGCCTGAAGGAGGACCGGACCTGCCACCTTCCACCAGAGGTGGGGCAGGTGGCAAGTTATGGATAAGGCAGCGTGTTCATAGACTGTTGGATTGGCTGGGGAGGAAGGGGGGACACATGCTGGACTTGACCTTGGCTGTAGACCATCTGTGCTTGGCTGAATGGGGCAGTATACTGCACCTGGGATGGTGGTGGCACATGCTGTATGGAGGCACCCACGATGTGGCTGGGATGTGGTAGCGGAGCAGGTTTAGAGACTGCCTCTGTGTCTCTGCTAGCTCCATGCACTTCACTTCACCCATCTAGCCTCATCATGGCTGTGCTCTCACAGATGGTTGTAGTAAAGGTGGTCTCAGCATCCTAAGCTCTGGGGTTAGTGCTCCATCCTTAGCTGTAAGGACCAGTGCAGGCAGGGTAGATGGAACTGTAACTGCAGGTTGATATTCAACTTCAAAGTCATCAAGGTGTGGAGGTGAGCGTCTCTCTCGTTGGGGTCTAGGAGGCACTGTTGGGTCTATAGGCAGTTGTTGTGACTCCATGTTCTCTGCAGATTGTCATCTTATCTGGCTGAAAGGACCATGTGATAGAGAGGGACATTCTGGTGTGTGCTAATCAGATAGTGTCTGAGAGATGGGCTCCAGTCAGACAGTGGGCACGGAGAGGGCTGGTACACCACGGGAATTTTATTGGAGATATTGGAGCAGTTACAGGATCATTATGGAATTGGATGGATGGATTTGAGTGGGTGTGGCAAGGTTATGTGTGTGTGGTCTAAAACAAGAACAAAGGATACAAAAAACAATATTAGAATTCCAATCCCTCTATGGGATTATTGGCACAACTGCATGGGTACAGCAACCGTATGCGTTTCCAGCCCTAATTAGCTCTGTGCCCAACAGAAGACAGCTAGTTTCAATCAGAGGGACAGTCGGCTCACCCATTTCCAGAGTAATGTAATGTCTATGAGGTTTTTGCCAAGTGACGCTAAAATCAATAAATACTGACAAATCAAGCAGTGTACAGGGAGCTGCAAGTGGATGCCACTGACAACATGTCTTTACAAATGTGGGGAAAACTTCACCAAAGGTACGTCTTTGTGTATCTAATGATAATTTTGGAGCCTAAAAAATATTTCAGTCGCCGGCAACTGTTGTACACAGAGCCAATTGGTGTTGGATTACACTCGTCTAAACAGGGACTTCCAGACTTCACCCTCACCCACTTCCTCCAGCTCCACCGGTGGGGCCCCAAGGTGTTCCCAGACCAGCCGAGAGACATGTCCTGGGCCTTCTCCCGGTGGGACATGCATGGAACACCTCCCCAGGGAGGCATCCAGGAGGCATCCGGAACAGCCACCTCAGCTGGCTCCTCTTGACATAGAGGAGCAGCGGCTATACTCTGAGCTCCTCCTGTGTGACTGTGCTCCACACCCTATCTCTAAGGGAGCGCCCTGCCACGCTGCAGAGGAAACTCATTTCGACTGGTTGTATCCCTGATCTTGTCCTTTCGGTCAATATCCAAAGCTCATGACCATAGGTGAGGGTAGGAACGTAGATTGACTGGTAAATCGAGAGCTTTGCCTTTCGACTCAGCTCCTTCTTTACCACAACAGTCCAATACAGCGAGTCAATCTCACGGTCCATCCTTCCCTCACTCGTGAACAAGACCCCGAGTACTTGAACTCCACTTGAGGCAGGGAGTCTCCATCCAGAGGGCAAGCCAATTTTTTCCAGTCAAGAAATGGATTTGTAGGAGATGATTCTCATCCCAGCTGCCTCACACTCTGCTGCAAACCGGCCCAGCGCCTGCTGCAGGTCTTGGTTTGATGAAGCCATCAGGATAACATCATCTGTAAACAGCAGAAATGAGATTCTGTGGTCCCCGAACCGGACCCCCTCTGGCGCCTGACTGCACCTAGAAATTCTGTCCATAAATACAATGAACAGAACCGGTGACAAAGGGCAGCCCTGGCGGAGTCCAACATGCACCGGGAACAAGATCCAATCCACAAAGCAGATGTGGACTGGTTGGGCAAACTTCCATGAACAATCGAGCACCCGATGGAGAGTATAGAGCTGGTCCATGACCGGGACGAGAACCACACTGCTCCTCCTGAATCCGAGGTTCAACTATCGGTCGGATTCTCCTCTTCAGTAACCTGAAATAGGCCTTACTGGGGAGGCTGAGGCGTGTGATTCCCCTGTAATTGGAACACACCCTCCGGTCCCTCTTCTTAAACAGTGGGACCACCACCCCGGTCTGCCAGTCCAGAGGTGCTGTCCCCGACCACACAGTGTTTCAGAGACGTGTCAACCAAGACAACCCCACACCATCCAGAATTTCTTTGAGGCCAACCAATAGTCTTCCTCCATGGCCTCCGCAAACTCCTCCAAACCCAGAGTTTTTGCGGCATGCTTAGCCCACCACTACCCATCACCTCAAATCTCTCCACCATGTTAAGGTGGTGGTTCAAGGAGGGGATCTACTGACACTACAAAATAAAATAACAGGTACAGGTATGTACAGGTAAAGACTTTTCGTGAATTTAAGGTAAGAATGTGCATTGTTTACAGCCCTGAGCAGACTCAATGGTCTAAGACAATGGCACATATGAATCTTCTATAGACATAACTTCATATTATGCTGCAGATTTTATTTAATCATAATTATTTTTAATGTAGCCTATTCCAACATTGCAGTGACATGGTACTGGATGTATGTCTATGACAGAATGTTCAGCAGTTACCATGGTGACACAATGCACACGTTTGCAAAAAGAAACAACCTGATAAGTTTTTAGATGTCTGAACCTTCAAGAAATTTATTTATACAACACTTTTTTGGGAGCCTGTGATCAATATGAGCATTCATGGCCTCATTTAGGTGTTTGATGTGAGTGTGAGTGTGTCTAACTGAAAAACAGCTGACCAATGCTAACTAGCTAGTGACTGTAATTTTTATGTGTGAGACTTAATTAACAGCACAAAATCTCCTCACCTGTTTTAGTTCCACCAAACTGAGTTAGTTCTTTATAGTCAAACTGTGTTAAATTAAAGCTCAGATGAAAGTCTAACAGAGCTTCAGACAGAGCTGTGCCTTCAGTTATCATCACAACCCTAGGGAATGTTGATGACATCAGCTGCAAAGTATCAATTTTTAATTAGATCTGTAAGCCTACTGTATTTATTGTGTTGTATGAATTTTGTTTGAGAAGCCTGTTTATCACTGTACACTGCCAGAGGGAATAAAGACCAGAGATGCTCAGTCCCATGTGCATTCACACAGTAAAAAACAGCCTCACCGTTGGTTTGTTCTAATGGGACACAAGGCGACATAAAGGTGACCGTGTAGTCAGTATTGTCTTGGTTACCATACTGTTACCCAGTATTGATGAATTAAATAAGTGAACAGCATTAAATGTACATGAAATGACTGCTATGGAGTGTCCCACATGTGCCACAGTGGCTGCAGGTCGGCTCTTCACTAACGGAAGACCCATGAGAGACTGAGAGCTGAGGAACATGTACAGGCTTTAGTCTCAGGTTCCCCTTTGAGTGTGTGTGTGTGAATCCAAACAGGGGGTATCCAATACAGGATAAAATTAGGCCAGCCAGACCTTATATTGCTGACAGGCTGGGAAAGCCAAAAAAAGCCTGCACTGGAAGCCAGCAGAGAGGAGAGAAGACCAGGCAGGAACACAGCAGAAATGGCCTCTAAATGTAAGAAAATCCAAGATGAATGTTTGAATAAATGTGAATGAGAGTCAGCAGGCATGTGAGCGGTCAGTGTCAAGTGCAGACAGGATGATTTAAATGGACACAGGTGTGAACAGAGACAGGCCTGTTAAGTCCAGCATGTCTTTCATTTGACAACAGATGGACAAAAGCTAAATGAGATTTAAGCGCTGATTGAATATTTGCTTGAGTTATTTTCAGACATTTGATTTGTGTCTCTATCATATGCATTGAGTGTTTACTGAGTCTGATGGACTGACTAGATTGAATACATCTTGACCTAACACTTTCATAATAACCTTAGCCTTAGTCTAAGCCTTGCTGCTTGCACACAGTCCGATTATTATGGCATGTTTACATAGCAGATGGTTGTGTATTAGGACTAATCCATGTATAGCTACTGGATTCAATACCTGTGTTAGACAATGATTCTATTGCAGCTACTATTGTCTGACTCATATGCTCACTAATCATGAATATATTATTAGTTTTGAAAGCCATGGATAAGATTATAGTTTTTGTATTTCTTGACAGTGGTAGAGCTGGTCTATTGGAAAAAGGTTCGGAAGACAGGTATTGTGTTCACAGGGCTGGTGGTGGGACTGGCCAGTATGTTCCAGCTGAGTGCCATCACAGTCCTGTCCCACATCTGTCTGGGCATCCTGTGCGTCACCTTCACCATACGCCTGTACTACAAGCTACTGGAGTTGCTGCGCTGGAACCCTGGGGTGCACCCTTTTCAGTGAGTCCAAACTAAAAACACAGAGATGAGTTTTTTTTGTTTTGTTTTTCAGGACAATAAATACAACAGAATACAAACATGAAACAATATAACACAATCACAAAATGGAAACAAGACACAAATATATGGGACTACATATCTCTCTGCCTCTATGGCTAAATCTGGCATATTTACATGGGTTCATGTTAAACAAACAAACAAACAAACAAACAACATAAATAATGAAACATATAATAATAAACAATACCAGCTTACATGTATTGCCGGGCTAACTAAATTCTATTCATAAAGCTCAAATTCGCTTTATGTTTTTCTTTCTTTTTGTCAGTTGGTCTCTGTTTGATTATTAAGCTATACATTTTTGTTCATCATTGTAGTTGTTTTCTCTTCGATCCACATTTATTTGTAATTCTTTGTCACAAATATATGTAATTAAAATGTTAATCATAACCTAAATCACTAGCATATATATAATTGTTAATTAATTACCTGTTGTTCTGCAGGTCGTACTTGGACTATGACAGCACCCTGACAGACAAGGAGACTGTGGCACTGGTGGAGGAGGTGGTGCTGTTGATCGCATTTGCTGTGACTGAAATTAAACGGCTGCTCTTCATCGAGAGCATAGTCGACTCCATCAAGGTCTCAACTGTGTCCTGTGTATCAAAGATCAGTCAGAGATGTGTTTTCATAATATTTAGTTTATTACAACAACATTAACAAGGCTAGATATTTAGACAAGTGGCCAAATGTGGGTTGATTTTAATTCTTAGCAAGAAACACATTCAGTTTGCCACTTCTAATGTTGAGAAAATTAATGCTTTTTATATATAAAATAAGTGAATTGATACAAACTGATATAAAATCTGTCAAGCCCTGGTTCTCATAGTGTTAAGGTCAAGGGGAATCATATAAAATGACCAGTTAAAGTGTTCATACAGATCACATAACAGGGCTAAGACTATCCTCTCTTTATGTTTACAGTTTGCAGTGCTCCTGTACTTACTGACTTATGTCGGTGTGATGACCACTGGACTCACTCTGGTCATCACTGGTAAGTTCCCGCTGTGTATCACTATAAGCTCTAGATGCATGTTTTAATATTCATAAAAGCAAATCTCTAAAACTATGAAATATGCAGTTGCTTCCAAAAATAGTTATTATATATGTGTGTTTAATATTGTATTTAATATAATAATTGTTTGTTTCTGTTTGTACAGCTGTAATTGG